>VZRJ01007989.1:78182-92532 GCA_013397565.1 Ptilonorhynchus violaceus | reverse complement strand
CCCCCCCCTCATTTTCTTCTCCCCTTTTCCCTTTTTCCCCCTTTTTTCCCGTGAAAAGGCTCCTCAGGGCGGATGTTGGAGCCCGGAGTTTATCAAATTACGGGGACAAAGAGCTTAAAGTGCATTTTCCCGAGGGCTCGGACAATCGCCGGGGCCAGCGAGGAAATGAAAGGAACGGCACAAATCCAAAGCCTTTTTGTCGGACGCGCACCGGGAAAAGCCGCACCTTTATTCCCGTTTTCCTCCCCGCTCGCTTTTCCCAGGCGTTCCACCGTGAGGAGGGGAGGGGAAAAATCCAGGAAAATCCCGTGGCACTGGGGGGTGTGTGTGTGGGGGGGGGATTGAAACGCCAAAATGGGAATTTTTTTTTCCGGTTTGTTTTTTTTTTAAACAAAATGCCAGTGTTTCAAAGGAAAATGAAGCCCCTTTGGAAACGTGAAGCTCCGAGATAATGACCGGATCGCTCCAGGACTGGATGGGAACAGGTGATGCTTTTTTCCTTCCTTTCTTGTTCCCATCCGTCCTTTGTTCCGTAGGAGCCCGAGGAGAGACAGAAACGAGATCATTTTGATATTCCCCCTTTTTGTGCATCCTGGGCCCGCTCCAGCCGGCGGGAGAGGGGGGACGCGGGCACGGACACAAAGGCCATCCCGAGGAAATCCCAAGAAAATCCCTATAAATCCCATTTTTTTACCTCTTCCGAAGCCAAAAGCGGCCGGGCCCTCAGGATCCGGGAGCTCCGGATGGGCCCTCGGGAAGATGCTCCAGGGGCGCCCTCGGGGTTATCCCAATCCCGTCTATCCCCATTCCCGCTCCGTTTTCCTGCATTTTGTGGCCGCTCTCAGCTCTTTCCCACCTCCCCAAAATCCAAGATCCTTCCATCCCTCCTCCAACCCCAAACCCAGGGCAATAACCCCATGGATGCCCCTCGGAGCATCCCGAATCCCAAATCCCGGCCAGAAATCCCCCTGGGAGCTGCACAGAGAAAGTTTGGAGCTTCTGTTCCCTTTTTTTTTCCCCCCAATCGGGAGAATTTTGCGGGATTTTCCCTCCCTTTTGGGTCGGATGAGCAGGGATTCAACCGGGAATATTTCCTGCGAATAATCTCGGGTATATCCAGAGTTTTTCCTTCATGTCTCCTGGTTTGGAATTCTCCTCAGGGAGATCCTTTTCCTGAGTATCCTATTTTTTATTTTTAAATCAATGAATTTATTTCAGATTTTATCTCCCTTTTTTTTCCAAACATTCCCTAAAAAAAAAAATCTCCTTTCAATCCCAACCCGCCAGCACCGCCTGGTTCTCCCTTCCTCCCAACACAAAATTCCAGGGAACGCGAGACCGGGAGGGAAGGAGGGAGCGCGGGATCCATGGATATGTTTTAAAGGGATGGGATTTTGGAGACGCCGCTAATACGTTGCTTATATCCCAAATATTTTCATATAAAACCTGGATGAAGAGGCAACTCCCATGGAATGGGAATATTCCAACGTTTGCTCTCTCTAAAAATCAGGATTTTCTCGCTGGAAATGCCGGGAGCGCTGGAAGGGGGCTGGGATTTATCCCGTTATCCTGGACTTTCTTCCTTCTCCCTGTGCTGGAGATTCCCACCCGCTCCCTTCCACCTCTCTGCTCCCGCTCCTCTTCCCAGCTCATCCGAAACCCTTGGAAAAGGAGGATTTAAATCAGAATGGAGCCCAGGAGCAGGGATTTACCATGCCCATGGCTCTGCTCTCATCCCTAAATCCCGACACTTCTCCTTCCTGAACCCACCAGGAAAACAGGGAAAAGGGAGAAATAAAAGAAACAAAACAAACCAGGCCCCAAGGGCCGACCCTATCCAGAGGAAATTCCATGCGGGATTCGCTGCCGAAGCTCAGGGCTCCTGCTTTCCTCCTAAAATTCCACTTTTCCCTTCCGGATCTCTTTAAAAAAATCCCTTTTTTTTTTTGGCTCAAACAGCCGAGGATGGCCCCCAGAATTTGGGATACAGTGGGATTTATTTCGATCCAAGCAGGAAGGGATTTTCCTCTCCATGCCCAGAAAACGAGAGGGAAGTTTGTGAGGGAGGAAGGGATTGGGGAAGAGGAAGAAAGCAGCGTTTTCCAGAACCAGCATTTCCGGGTTTGGGAAGTTTGGGGGAGTTTTTGGGGAAATTTTCCACTTCCCTTAAGGATGTGGGATGAAGCTGAAAGCAACGGGGCTCCGTCCCTTCCCAAAATTCCCTTTCCAACAGCACCACTCTGAATCTTCCCAACTTCTCGTGGGAGCTCGTAGTTCCGGGGAAATACAGCAGCCCCATGGAAATAAACCCATGGAATAAACCGGTGTATCCCTCATGGATGATGCTGGCTCCGAGTTCTCCAGCTCATCCTCAGGATCACTGAGCTCCAGGGAGGTTTTCCCATTCCCCTCGCAGAGTTCGGTTTTCCTTTGAGGAAAACTTGGAGAAATTTCCTTTCTTTTAAGGAAAACGCCCTTAAAATCGAAACCAATCCGTGCTCCCGCTTAAAAATCAGGGAAATAAATCCATATTTAGTTGGAGCTGGTTTTAGGTTTTCTAGGAGGCAAAACCCCTCTTCCCGCATGGAATATCCAGGATTGGTGATGGGAAGGGATCAGGAACTTTCTAGAAGGCAAACCCCATCTTCCCGCATGGAATATCCAGGATTGGTGATGGGAAGGGATCAGGAACTTTCTAGAAGGCAAACCCCATCTTCCCGCATGGAATATCCAGGATTGGTGATGGGAAGGGATCAGGAACTTTCTAGAAGGCAAACCCCATCTTCCCGCATGGAATATCCAGGATTGGTGGCAGGAAGGGATCAGGAATTTTCTAGAAGGCAAACCTCCTCTTCCCACATGGAATACCCCGGAATGATGGCGGGAACAGAAATTAGGATCGTCAGGAATGAGCAGGAGCTCCGTGGGGCGCTGCTGCGGGATAACCGGGTGCCTTTGCCCCCTTTGAGCATCCCCCGCCCCAATAAATCCCGGGATGAGGAGGCCCCGGGGACAAACCCTTTGCCCACGGATTCCCGGGGCGCTGGAAATCCCGGGAGCGCGGGCAGGAAGCCGTTAACATTTGGGAACGGGGAGGCGCCCGCTCCTCCTCCCAGCCCCGGCCGTTCCCGTGGGGAGCACGACCCCCCCAGCTCGTTTGGGTTCGTTAACGAGCGCCGAGCTCATTAACGATCCCCTCGAGTGGAGCTGAAGGGGATCGGCGCAGCCCTTCCCCCATTCCCGATCCCGTTCCCCCCTCACCTGCCCCGTGACGGGTCCCTCGCTCCGGCTCCGGCTCCGAGGCCGATCGGGTGTCAGAGCAAAGAATTCGCGCTGAAAGAAGATTCATCCCCAGGGTCCCGCGCTGAGGCCTCGGAAGAGGCGGCTCCGCACGGATTCGGGAGCTCTGCTCCGCTGGGATAACCAACTTATCCCGGCTCCCGCTGCTCCCCGTGGAGCTGGAGGTGGGGAGGCCATTCCCGGGATTTTAGTGCCCCCGCTGTGTCCTTCCCGCCTTCCCGTGGGAGATGGGATGTTCGCGTTGGCGTGAGCGGAGCATCCGCTTCCCGAGGGCGTTCCCGGCTCCTTGAGGGTCTCCAGGATGCTGTCCCAGAGGGGTTTCCCGAGGAGGAACCCTCCTCTCCCTCCAAGGGTCACCCCAGCACGTCCCCTTTGGATTTAGGGAGAAATTCCGCGCCCGAGGCCGCCCTCAACGCGGGATCGGTGTCCCAAAATCTCCTCCAGCTGGGATGAGCCTGAGGATCCCGATGAGGGCTCATGGCAGGCACGCAGGGGGTCTCCCTCCCATTCCAGAGGGTGTCCATGGGATGCCAAGAGAACTGCTCTGACGGACATTGGGATTCTTGGAGCTGCTGAAGGCTTTTGGAGGGATTCGGTGCCCGAACCCGAGGCCTCCGTTCATTCCATAAATATTTGGCTGCCAGCTCTTGGCTCCCAGGAGCATCCAACGCATCCATGTCACCGGGGTGTTCCCTGGAAGGGAGAGCACAGCTCCTGCTTGGAAAACCTGCCTGGGAGAGTGTCCCGGAGAGAGTCTTGGCATTCCTGGAGACTCCCAAGGGAGACAGGGAATGCCTGAGGGAGGCAAAGGCTCCTTGTGTCAGAGGTGCCAACATGGGTGCTCCATCTCTCCTGGATTTAAAACCAGATCCCAATCCCACATTTCCAGATCCCAGCGTGGGACCGAGGACAGACCCAGGGACTCTCCTCCCGTGGGATCAGGGATGGGAATTGCCACCGGTGCTCCCCACTCGGGCTCAGGGCCGGGATACTCACGGTGCCCAACACCCCGGCCCAGGGACAGGCCGGCATTCCCAGGGACGGGCCGGCACTTCCAGGGACGGATCCCAATGCTCAGAGCTGCTGTAAAATCCCGGGATGTCCCTCTCCCCCTCCATTGTCCACCTCTGGCACGAGACGGTTCCCATTAAGCCCCGCGATTGATCTCCTGCCTCGGAAGGGAAGAAGAAAAGAGGGACGGATCCAACGGGATCCTCCTTCCCCCGGCCCGGGGGGACAAATCCGCCTTTCATTCCTTTCCCTTTTGTCCTTCCAGCCGGGATTTCGCCGGAACGCCGCCGCCTTCCCCATCCCTCTCCTCCTGCTCCCCGAGAAGCGGCGGAGTCCCCGCTCCGCTTCCCGCGTTTCCTCCCTTTGTTCTCCAGGGCTGATTTATGGAAGGGCCTTTCCCTCCCCAAATCCTTCATTTCGGGAGTCAAGGAGCCCCGAAAAGCGGCGGCTCCCACCCCGGAGTTCAGAGGAGCCACGCTGGGACTCGCTCAGATGTTCCTGACTGGCTCTAAATATTCCGTGTCCGGAGCCATCCTTTGGGAAGGAGCCGCCGATTGATGCTCCGGGATGGTTTCCGTTCCCACTTCTTCCCAAAGAAAACCCACCCTGGGCACCTGGAATGATTCCCCCCCTGGACACATAGGAGGAGGCTGACGGGCTGATCCAGCAGGATTGATTTTTCCAGGGGATTAAATCCCGCCTGGAATCACTGGAGAAAACCCGGGAGAGACGATAAAAGCCACCTCCTTTCCCTGGGGAGCCGTGCCCACGGAGCGCGGGAGAAGCTGCTCCGTGGGAATGCCACGATCACACCTGGGGAAAGGAAAAAAGCAGGATTTAGGGATTCAGGAGGGAATCAGCCAACGGGACCCAAATCCCGGCCTTTTGAGCAGAGAATGTTTTCCTTCCCTTGGCACTGGCATCAAAAAGTTATTCCAAGGGCCTGGTTCAATCTCTCCTTAATGAAGACGAACGACGCCTTGGATTCGTTTTCCGACAGTTCAAAGCCCTTTTCTTCCGGCCTCCCAAAGCGTGAGCGTGGAGGGGCGATCCCAGTGCCTTCAAAACGTTCCTTTTTTCTGGAATTTTCAAGCAGCTTTAACTGATTTCGGCGCTGGAGCTGCTGCCGCTCGGCCTGGGAGGGAGAGCTCGGGCTGGGACGTGGGGAAAATCCATTTGGGGAGTGCAGGAATATCCCAGAGATTTGGGGGGTGGCTCTGCACATCCCAGCTCTGCATCCCACGGGAGATGTTTATGGCCGGGACTGAAGCAGCTCCCTCCTGCTGGAAGCACGTGGGGGAGCCTGGGAGGGAACAGCTCCGGGGGATGAGGGATCTCAGCCCCCTGAAATCCCTGCTGCTCCTTCCCTCACATGGAAAAGTGGGGAGGGGGCAGGTTATCCCACCATCATCCCGTGATCCGGGCATCCCAGGCTGGGATAAGAAGGCTTCCATAGAATCAGACTGGGTTGGGTTGGGAGGGACCTGAAATTCCATCCCATTCCACCCCTGCCATGGGATCCAGGGGCAGCCACAGCTTCTCTGGGAATTCCATGCCAGCCCCTCCTCACCATCCCAGCCAGGAATTCCTTCCCAAATCCCATCTAAATCTCCCCTATTCCAGGTTAAAGCCACCACCCCTTGTCCCGGGACGAGGTCAAAAGGGGTGAGCTCCGAGCTCTCCTCAATAGGGCCAAACCCCCAGGCTGCCCCACAAATCCCCAATCCCAAACTAAAAAAAAACCCAAATAAAAAATATCCCAGAATCCTGAGCCCCAAATAAAAAATATCCCAAAATCCTGAGCCCAAATGAAAACTATCCCAGAATCCTGGGCCCAAAATGAAAAATATCCCAGAATCCTGAGCCCAAAATGAAAAATATCCCAGAATCCTGAGCCCCAAATGAAAAATATCCCTGAATCCTGAGCGCAAATAAAAAATATCCCAAAATCCTGAGCCCAAACGAAAAATATCCCAGAATCTTGAGTCTAAAATAAGAAATATCCCGGAATCCTGAGCCCAAACAAAAACTATCCCGGAATCCTGCCAAGGGCAGGGGCGGGAGGATCCCGGTCCCAGCCGGGTTTTTGACGCTCAGCCCCGGAGCAGCCGCTCCGTGCCTCATTCCAAGAGGGATGGCGTTCCAATCGCCCTCTCCATTACCCGGCTGACGGGGGCTCCCCGCGACATTCCCATCAAAGTGCAATTTGCATTCACAAAGGGCTCCCGGGAAGTGATGGATGGGGAAGGAATGGAGAAAGCCTTGCGCCCGCTCATCCCGGAGGAACTTCCAGGCGGCTTTTTCCTCGCGCCTTCCCCTCGGCGGGAACGCTCCGGGCCTCGCCTCGCGCCCCGCGGCCCATCAATAAAAGCTGGAAGAGCCGCAGGAGAGGGAATTCTCATTCATCTTCATTAGGACTCCGGCCAGCTCCTCCGGTCGCCACGGCCGCCCTGCCTTTTTCCCTGGATTCCCTGCCCGCGCACCCCGGGATGAGGGGAAAACGGGATTTCGGGGGGATTTCCCCTCTCTCCGCTCCTTGCCGGGAGCAGAGCTCCGGGAGAGCGGCGGGGAGGGACCGGGAAAAGCAAATTAATGCCGGGAGCTCCATCGGGGAGGGGGATGCAGGAGCAGGGAGACAGGGAGAAGGTGGAATGGGAGATTTGGGAATGATGCTGGGCAGGGCCAGGGGTTGGACTCGAGGAGCCTTGGGGTCCCTTCCCGCTCAGCGCATTCCATGACTCCATGATCTTAAAGGGATAAAGGAAGCTCCGGCCCCAAAGCTCAGCCCTGATCCCAAATCCCCACATTCCCAACTTGCACTGCCTGTTTCGAGGTCCCGCTCTGGATAAGGGGGGTAATTTTGGGAAAGGCACTGCACCCTCCCTGCCCTGCCCGAGGTTTCCTCCCACGGACGCTTTCCCACCTCTTCCCACGAAGGATGTTCCTGGGAGATGTTCCTGGGGTCACGGGTTCCTCAGGATTGGGCTCCGAATTCCTCCTGAAATCCATCGGCAGCTCCCTGAAAATCCTTCCAGCGTCTCTCGGAGGAGTTCTCCTGGCATCTCAAGGACCTCACCTGGAATGGGACAACATCTTTCCTGAGCTGGAGGAATCCCAATGGAAAAGGGACATGGGGACCCCGCTGCTGGCACTGGGTGGGGTCCATCCCATGTGTGTGGATCCATAAAAAAGGCGACTGCTCCAGGATTGCTCTTGGGGCTTCCCTGGGACTCCTGGAGCTCATTCCAAGCCCGGGGGCTCAGAGAGGCAGGATCTGCCCTCCCATGGAAGTGACCGTGCCTTGGGATGGNCCTCCCTGGAAGTTTCCCATGGCAGGGCCCAACCCCACGGCAATAAAAAGGATAAGACGGGAATGAGCTTGGCTGATCCACTCTGGGATGGGAAAAGGGAGCAGAGACTGGAACAATCCCTGCCCGAAGGGATTAATTCCAAGATTCCCAAACATTCCTCCTGGCTGGACACAGACATTCCCCCCGGGACCATCTGGACTCGGCCACCTCAAACCAGGCGGGAGAATCCCAGGGGGGAGAGTCACCTCTTCCCCTCCAGCTCCAGGAAGATTCCCGGGATCTAAAGCCGGGCGAGACGAATCCCTCACCCACAATTAGAGGAGGAAGCAGGATTTGGGATCCTCAGAGCACCAACTTCCCAAAACCAATCAGGGAATTGGGTGTTCTTACCATTTTTGGGATCATTTTTCTCCCTTGCTTTCATTTAGGGATCCTCAGCCACATTCCAGGCTCCGTTCCCGGCCCAGAGGGGACACAAGTGAGGAGCCAGGGGTGACCCCTGTGCCACCCCAGCCCCATCCCAGCGGCAAATCCACCCCGGGAAGGAGCCAAAAGGAGAATCCAGCGGGTGGTTCTGGCACTAAAAACCATGGATCGGGAGCAGAGCTGCTCTCCCAGCCTTTTACAGGAGTAGCGCCCTGGATTTTCCCTGCTTTTTATGGGATCAACAACCACATCAGCTCTGGCTTGACCTGGGCTCTGCTCCCAACTCACCTGGAAACATCCAAATCCCAGCAGATCCTTGAGGAAAATCCTTCCTGTACCTACAGCCCCTCCTTGGGGGGGGAGAAATGGGAGAGGAAAACCGGAAAAATTCCTTTTTCCCTCACCTGCCCTCGGAGCTGCCTCTGCTCCAAGCCCTGAGCACACCCCACGGAATTTCCAGGGCCTGGAGCCGCGCCAGGGCAGGGTTAGGATGGAGATCAGGGAAAGGTTCCTCATCCAGAGGGTGCTGGGCACTGGAACAGCTCCCCAGGGAGCGGGCACATTCCCAAGGCTGCCAGAGCTCCAGGGGGGTTTGGACAACGCCCCCAGGGATGCACAGGCTGGGATTGTTGGAGTGTCCTGGGCAGGGAAGGGGTTGGATTGATGATCCTGTGGGTCCCTTCCCACTCAGGATATTCTGCAATCCCATAATTCATGGAAATGAGGAGTTTTGTGCCTGTGCAGGACAGAGGGAAGGAGGGACGATGGACAGGGATCCAAGGAAGGAGGGACAACGGACAGGGATCCAAGGATCAGTGGCTGCTTCCCTGGCAGTGCCCAGTGAGGGAATCCCAGACTGATTCAGATGGAAAACACATCCCAGATGAAATCCAGCCATTCACCCAGCACTTCCCAGGCCACCCCACCCCCCTGCGGGCTCCATCCCGGCCTCCTCCCGCCCGGCTCAGCTCTCTCCGGGAGTTCATTCCCTGCCTTTCCCTGTTTGCCCTTGGAGGAGCCTGTTTGAACAAGGGATTGGCTTTGGAGCCGCACAAGGAGCTGGGAGCAGCTCCCTGACCCCGAGGGACCTCCCAGGGATCCCGGGGGATCCGGCTCTGCTCCCAGGGAATAACAGGAGGAGAGGGAACGGCCTCTGGCTGTGCCGGGGGAGGCTCAGGTTGGACATTTCAGCAGGAATTTCCTCATGGAAAGGGTGGTCAGGCCTTGGAAGTGCCCGGGGAGGTTTGGAGTGCCCATCCCTGGAGGTGTCCAGGGAATTCCTGGATGTGGCACACAGGGACAAGGTGGGGATTGGGCACAGCTTGGACTTGCTGATCCCGGAGGGTTTTCCAACCTGAATGATCCTGGGATTCTGTGACTTAGAGCCTGGAAGTCTGTTCCTCTGCAGACAGAAGATTCCTTCCTGTTTTTCCTTTGGGAATATTCCCTGGCCCGTGGAGGCCTTCAGCTCATCCCAACCTTTGCTGGGCCAGCTGATCCCTCTCCATCCCAGCCTGGATCTTCCAGGCAAGGCCCAGTCGTCCCCCCAGGGGTCCAAACCGGTGTTGGAGGTGCTCAGGGAGGATCCGGGTTTTCCATGATTCCAAGAACTCACCATTTCTGGGAGAATTCCCTCCTCCTTGAACAGCAGCTGAGGCCACGTGGGCTCCCGGGTCACCGCTCAGTTCCTGATTTTGTGAGGGAAAAATGTTGGGAGAGAGCCAAGGGAAGAGGTGGGAATGGTGCTCCCGTGCCTGCAGCAGCAGAGCTGCTCCCAGGGGTAGTGGGAAAAGCCAGGCTGGATCAAACAGGATAGAAAATCCCGAATTCCGTGTTTAAACCCACTTGTTCCCGGATTGTTCCACCAATCCGGCTGGAATCCTCGCTTCCCACCACCTCCTGATCCCAAACTGGGGCACCTGAGCTGCCTCCTGCCCGGGCTGAGCACCCTCAGGATCCCTCCCTATGGAATTTGGAAGGGCTTCCAGCCCATTCCCAACCTGTTCCTGGGCAGGATCTGCTCCAGCCCAGCCCTCTCCCGCTGGTTCTCCCTCTTTTCCAACCTCAGGAATACACCCCCCATCCTCACCCTCTGCAATTCCAGCCTCTCTGGATCCGGATCCAGCCTGTCCCATTCCCGGTGACCACGGAGAACATTTCATCCCCTCCCCGCCTGCAGGAGCCTGGCATGGATTTGGAGGCTGCTGGAAAACGTTTTCCTCAACCAAACAACTGCAAACCTTTGGATCTTCCCTCCTGGGCCACAATTCCCAACACTCTGCTCTCCCAGCAGCCCAATTCCAGGCTGTCTCCGGCCAGTCCGCATCTTCCCAGCGCTGCAGCCCGAAATTCGGGATCAGAGCTCTCAGTGGCACCAAACAAGCGGGATGGTTGGACCATTCCCGGCTCACACCTTCCCATTCCATGGTTTTTTGATGTTTCCCTGAGCAAACACCCCCAGCTTTTCCCGGGGTGCGATTTTCCCAACAGGGCGGGGGAGAGAGCGCCTGGAAAATAATATTTAGAAGGGAGCCAAGTAACTGGGTGTGCCTCAGGAAGGCCGGGATGTGCCTTAGTCATCGGCTTATCCATCTGGGAATGCAGGGCAGGGTCACTCCGGGGTCAAGGACGTCCCGCGTCGCATCCACCTGCTTCCCCCTTGGGAAGGGGAAACGATCCCGGGATTGTCCCCCGGGTGACCGGGAAAAACAAATAAAACCGGGACGAGCCGCAAAATCGAGGGAGAAACGGGTCCCCCCCTCCCGCACCGGGGAACTTCCTGGTTGGAATTCCAGCGTGCAAATCCCGCCCGCCCGTCCCGCTCCCGGCAGACGGGGCGGATCAAAAAGCGCCAGGGAAGCAGGAGGGAGTTGGGAGAGGAGGGGCAGGGTGGGATCCCCAGGGAGGTTTTTCCAGGCTGCATCCCAGTTTTGGGATGGAATCGGCTTTCATGGAGCGGTTCGTGCTGGAAGGGGCCTCCCGGAGCATCCATTTCCCAGGGGCACCTTCCCCTGGATCAGGCTGCTCCAAGCCCTCCTCTCCCAGCTGGAAATCAGCTGGAAAAACAGGGAATTCTCCTTGTCCCTGCTCCAGGAATGGAGCCTTCCCCCGGTGACAATCCCAGCTGCTCCCTTAACCAGCAAAAAGAAGCCTTCTGGAAAGGGAAAAAAATGAATTAAAAATAAAGGAATAGAAATTAATTGGAATGTTGGCAATTAGAATGAACGACTCTCCCTTAGGAATTCAGGGCTGCACGTCTGGGAATGATCCAAGCCGGGAAAACCGGAGCCGGGTTGGGAAAGCCGGGCCTGGCCGGCACCAGCACCATGGATGTGCCTGGGATCATGGAGGAGTCTGGGATCATGGAGGAGTCTGGGATTATGGAGGAGCCTGGGATCATCCTCCATTCCCAGGGACACCTGGAGAGGCCAAACGTTCCCTGCAGAGCGACCTCCCCGCCCCAAAACCAGGGAGCCAACTCGGAGCTGCCTTCGGGAACGCTCCGGGCTCCGTCCCCAGCCGTGCCTGGGAAGCACCCAGGATAATGGGATCATCTCCCCGTGGGGATAATGGGTGGCTGCACCCCGGAACGGCCTCGTTTTCCGGGATAGACACGGCCCCGGGGCCTCTGCTCCGGCCCATTCCCGGGAAAGCATCCCGAGGCTCGGGACGATCCGGGCAGGTGCGGAACGGGGTCGGGGCGGGGAAGCCTCGCCCCGCTAACCCCACGAGGCCGGTCCCGACACATCCCGCGCCGGCTTTCCAAGGGGTGACTCACGGGATTCGGGCTCGGCGTTGGAAAGGACCCGAAGGATCTTCTCATCCCGAGGCCGGGACGAGGCGGAGCCCGGCCCGATGCTATCGACCCCTGCGAGCCCCCACAGGCCCCGGGCTGGCCCGGCCTCCCGCAGGCACAGCTCCCAAACCGCTCCCGAATCCAGGGAATGCCGTGACTCGGCCGCTCCCGGGGTCCGGGTGGGATCGCGCCCGGGGTCGGTTGGTTGTTCCCGGGGATTTTCCGCCGGCAGAGGTGGCCACGGCGGGGTTTGGACGGGAAAGCGTCCAGGAGGTGACCCTGAAGGCCACGTGCGCCCAGCATTCCCTTGGGAATGAGCTGGATCTGCCGCCCTTCTGTCCGGAGTTGTCTTTTCCCGAGCGATGCACCCTGGAATGGTTTGGGTTGGGAGGGACCTTAAAGCCCATCCCAGTCCAGCCCCATCCATGGGCAGGGACACCTCCCGCTATCCCAGGGCGCTCCCGGCCCCGTCCAGCCTGGCCTGGGACACTTCCAGGGATGCTGGAGAGGGATCATGGGAACCCAGCACCGTGATTCTGCCCAGGCCCTTGGAAACCATTCCGTGGAGATTCCAAAGGGATCCAAATCCAAACTCCAGGTGCTAGGACACTTGGATCACCTCATCATCCCCGAGCTGGGCATGGGGTTCGGCCCAGCAGGCAACAGAATTCCCAACCAATCCCACCAAGGACTGAATTCCCCACTCCAGTGTTACATCCCTCCAGCAGCTGCCTTTCCATGGGAAGGAGGGAGGAATCCTTGGAGCAGGGAATGGGATGGGGTTGAGCACCACAGGCACCCAGGGAATGCTCAGCTCAGGGCCTCGGGCTCTTGGATCGTGCTCTGCCCCCAATCCTGCCTCATGCAAAATCCCATTTTTCCCAAAATCCCATTTTTCCAGCCTCTCCCTGTACCCTGCCCTCGGAGGAGATGGATTTGAGTGGAGTTATCCCAGACTTATCCCGGTCTGTTCCCAGAAAGGGGCACACAGGAAAGCTGGAGGCTTTTGGAGCCCAAGCTGCGAGGCCGAGGCCAGAAGCAAGGAAATTCCCACCTAGGAAATTCCAGCTGGGAATTTCCACCTCCAGCAGAAGCCAGTCCAGGGGCACCGAGTCAGCGGCTGCTCCTGTTCTTCTCCCAACTTTCTGCTGTCTCCTATTCCAGCGGAGCCGAGGGCAGGAAAGGACCCAGCCGGGATAAAGCTCCCTCACACCTCAACCCCTGGGAACACCAGCCAGGATTTTCCCCTTTCCAGCCCCTTGGCGTGTGTTTAATTCCCACCAGAATCCAACCTGGATAACGAATCCGAGGTTCCCAGTGATGGCTCCCTAGAAAGCGAATCCCACCGCCTCCCAAAGCTGCGCCACCGGGAGGAAAAACCACGGCTCCAGGTGGGGCTGGGAATGCTGAGGGTTCATCCCTCAGACGGAATATTCAAAACATTCACCCCAAAGACACTTTCCCCCTTTTCTGTGGGTTTTTTTCCGGTCTGAATCACGAGCCTGTGGAAAAGTGGAAGAGCCGAGGGCAGGAAAGGAGGGAAGACCTGTCCCGACAGGACAGCCTGGACAGCTGGGAACGGAGACATGCCCGGAGATCCAGGCGCGCTCCGGGCTCTGCCCTGGAAAACCCGCGGCTTGGCCTTGGAAGAGCCCGGGGGGGCCGAGGGAAAGGTCAGAGCCCAGGATCTGAGGAGGATCTGAGGAGGGGAAGAGCCAAATGCCGCCCTCAGCCAGGGATCGGGGCACAGGGAAACGCTCCTGGAGGTGGAAGCGGTGGGGGTGGGATGGGGATGGAGCATCCCCTGCTCTGCACAGCCCCACGGCTCGAGGGGAAAAAAAAGAGGAAAAAAAGAGGGAAAAAAAGAGGGAAAAAAAGAGGGAAAAAAAGAGGGNGAGGAAAAAAAGAAAGAGGAAAAAAAGAAAGAGGAAAAAAAGAAAGAGGAAAAAAAGAAAGAGCAAAAAAAGAAAGAGGAAAAAAAGAAAGAGGAAAAAAAGAAAGAGGAAAAAAAGAAAGAGGAAAAAAAGAGGAAAAAAAGAGGAAAAAAAGAGGAAAAAAAGAGGAAAAAAAGAGGAAAAAAAGAGGAAAAAAAGAGGAAAAAAAGAGGGAAGCGTTCAGGCTCTTCCCAGGTGTCCCCGGGAGCTCCCTGCAGCCGCCTGGTCCCGCCGGGATGGTTATCCCGGGAGCTTCGGGCGGGGGACAAACAGGAGCCCGGCAGCAAGGAGCGCCCGGGGCCGGCGGGGCAGGGGCGGTCGCATCCCGGCGCTTCCCCGGGATCCACGCGGGAGCGTCCCGAGGAGCGCCCCGGGCGGCTCCCGCATCCCGGGCGATGGACGAGCGGCGCCCGGGGCTCCTTTGTCATCCCCGGCGCTCCTCCGCCTCCCCCCCCACCCCGAGCAAATCCCATTCCCGGGCCCCGGCGGGTCGGGGAGGGGCGGCCGCGCTCGATGCCGCGTCCCGGATAATCGCGTAGGGATGCGCCTTCCATCCCCGCGCCGCCGCCGCC
>VZRJ01007989.1:38642-77754 GCA_013397565.1 Ptilonorhynchus violaceus | reverse complement strand
TTCCTGACCCTCTCCTGGCATTCCCTGCTCCCCATGACCCAGCTCCTCACCCTCTCCTGGCATTCCCTGTTCCTGACCCTCTCCTGGCATTCCCTGCTCCCCGTCATCCACTTCCTGACCCTCTCCTGACATTCCTGCTCCCCGTGACCCAGTTCCTCACTCTCTCCTGACATTCCCAGTTCCTCACCCTGTCCTGGCATTCCCAGCTCCCCGTGACCCGGTTCCTGACCCCGGAGCCGGTCGCTCCACTTCCCGTTCCCACATTTCTGCTCGTTGCTCCAGGATCGCATCCGCCCTTCCTGCCGGGAGAGGGGCAAGCCCTTCCCTCGCTGCCTTATCTCCCTCCTTATCACAAGTGCCGCTATCTCGGATCTGCTCCTCTCCCTGCTCCCAGCAGCTGCTCCAGCTGGGATCCAGGGCCAAGTGGTGGCAGCTGTGCCTTATCGGCTTCCTGCTTCCGGCTTTCCTTCGAATTCCTCGCTCCTGGAAACTTTGGTGGTCCCGGTCCGGTGGCCACCTGCCCACTCCTTCCTGGCTCCCAGGGCTGGGAAGTTCATTGGAGGTGTTTTTTGGAGCCACGGCAGGAGAAATCGTGGAATTCCGGAATGGTTTGGGTGGGATCTTAAAATCCATCTCATTCCACCCCTGCCATGGGCAGGGACACCTCCCACTATCCCAGGTGGATCCAAGCCCTGTCCAACCTGACCTGGGACACTTCCAGGGATCCAGGGGCAGCCACAGCTTCTCTGGGAATTCCATCCCAGCCCCTCCCCGCCCTCCCAGCCAGGAATTCCTTCCCAAATCCAAAAACCTGCCAGCTGGTCTCAAACCCCGGTGGGACACGGGACAGAGGTTTTATGGATCTGAGAAATGAGGAGCTGGAAAGGTTTCCAAGGAGGCGTCTGGGAACAAAATCCTGGCTCCGAGGGGGGTCTGATCACGCCCGGGACCGGTTGGACACCCCAGGCCCCGCTGAGGCCGGCCCCGCACCCCGGGAGCAAACCCCACACGGAGGCTTTGGGGTCGGGTGCGATCCCAGGGGGTTTGGGCAGAATTCCTGCACTCCTGACCCGGTCAGAAGCCAGGGAAGAGGAAGGGGTCATTCCGGCTGTGGAGTTCTGTAACTGGAACTCCCCCACTTTGGGGTGGGTGAGGAAGCTTTGGCTCTCCCAGGGATTCTCCCGCTGCTGCCTCCGCCCCCACTGGGAGCTCAGGGATCCCCCAAATCCCTGGGAGCTCAGGGATCCCCCAACTCACTGGGAGCTCAGGGATCCCCCAACTCACTGGGAGCTCAGGGATCCCCAAATCCCTCAGAGCTCAGGCATCCCCAAATCCCTCGGAGCTCAGGGATCCCCCAACTCCCTTGGAGCTCAGGGATCCCTCAAATCCCTGGGAGCTCAGGGATCCCCAAATCCCTGGGAGCTCAGGGATCCCCCAACTCACTGGGAGCTCAGGGATCCCCAAATCCCTCAGAGCTCAGGCATCCCCAAATCCCTCGGAGCTCAGCGATCCCCCGCCACNAGCTCAGGAATCCCCCAAATCCCTGGGAGCTCAGGGATCCCCAAATCCCTCAGAGCTCAGGCATCCCCAACTCCCTGGGAGCTCAGGGATCCCCCAACAAGCTTTTCCTTCCTGTTTTCCACAACCCCCAGCCCCCCAGCAGCCCCGAGCAGGGAGCTTTTCCTTCTCTCCCACTCGGGCCAGCCGAACATTTTCCGGCAGCTGCTCCCGAGCGTTCCTTTCCGGCTGTGTCTGTCCCTTCTTGCCCTCACCTCGGCTCACCTCTTCCCTGGATGGGATTGGCTGAGCTTCCAGGGAAGTTGGGAGTCGTCAGGTGAGTCTGACTCCGTGGGATTCGCTTCCTCGCGGGAGCCAGGCTCAGCAGCCCCGGGAATGGGATGGGGGAAGGTTTGGGATCGGGAGATGCTTTCTCATCGTGTCCCGTGGACAGGGATGTGATGGGCTGACAGAGGGCAGGGATAGATGGGATATTGGGAAGGAATTCCTGGCTGGGAGGGTGGGGAGGGGCTGGCATGGAATTCCCAGAGAAGCTGTGGCTGCCCCTGGATCCCTGGAAGTGTCCAAGGCCAGGCTGGACAGGGATTGGAGCTGCCTGGGATAGTGGGATGTGTCCCTGCCCACGGCAGGGAGTTGGAATGGGATGCTCTGGAATCAGCAGCTCTGGAGCTGTGCTCGGACACAGGCGGGGGGTGCAGCCCTGGGACAGGCTGGGGGATCCATCCTTGGAGGTTTTCCAAGGCTTGGTCCCATAAAGCCGGAGTCACCCTGATCCAGTGATCCCCCCTTGAGCAGGGGACTGGCCTGGAGACCTCCAGAGATCCCGCTGGAGAGGGCAGGATCCGTCCTGGATCGTCCTTGGGGTGTCCTGGAGACCCCCCTGGCCTCCGTTCCATGTGTGTGGGATCGGAGAGGGGAAATCCTGGAGCAAGGGAATTCCCATCAAAATAAGAAACCTTCACTCTGAAGGTGAGGAAAACGTGGACAGCCAAAAGGAGCAAGGCAAGGGATCCGGGAATGCTGCCGAGAGGAGCTGCAGGAGCAGCTCGTGCTCCCACGGCTGCTCCATCCCAGCGTGGGCTCCCCCGGAGCTCCCCGAGGATGCTCCCGGGCAGGGTTTGCCCCAGGGATTGCTCCTGGCTGGATGGGCCCGGGACAGGGACAGGACACAGGGAAGGGCTGGAGCTGTGCCAGGGCAGGGTTAGGTTGGGTATCAGGGAAAAGTTCCTCATCCGGAGGGTGTCAGGCACTGGAACAGCTCCCCAGGGAATGGCAGCATTCCCGAGGCTGCCAGAGCTCCAGGGGGGTTTGGACAACGCTCCCAGGGATGCACAGGCTGGGATTGGGTGGGGGATCTGTGCAGGGAAGGAGCTGGATCCGTGATCCTTTGCATCCCTTTCCACTCAGGACATTCCAGGATCCCATGGTTTGGGACAGAGTCGGTGGCAGAGCCGGACAAGGATTAGGGCCGGGCACGGATTTAGGGCCTGGTCACAGCCAGGGTGACCCCAGTGCCAGGGCAGCATCCCAAATCCCTGCCCCAAACCCCCCTGGGCTGCACTCATGGATCCAGGCAGGTCCGAGATCCACTGATCCAGGAAGGTCCGAGGTCCACTTGGGATGACTGGATCCAGGAAGGTCCGAGGTCTGTTCCCACCATCTCCCTCCAGGGTCCCACATCCCATCCCCACTCCAGGACATCCCCACACCCCACTTGGGGCAGCACCTGGAGCATCCAGGTTGTTCCTGGCACGGCCCAGCCCCAAAACTCACCGGGAAAAGGGGATGGGGGTGACTGAAACGTCCTTGAGCCAGGAACTGGGAGGGGTTCCTGCAGTTTTGGGGAGCTGCTGTGGGAGGAGATGGAGTTTCCCCTTTTGTCCATGGTTGCCATTCCCAGGGAATGCCCAGGAATATCCTGATTAAATCTGGGAGCTTCCCACCCTCCTTTTCCCCTCCTTCCCCCCGTGCACGTGGGGAAATGCCCTTGGAAGAGGTGGAATCACCAACAACTCCAGGGAACGTTTTCCTTCCCACTGCACCCAAAGAACTCCTGGGACTCCCTGCCCCAGGGTCTGCCAAATTCCAGAAGGGATAAACGGCTTAAAAAAGGGATTTAGAGGAATTCGTGGAATACAAACCATCCAGGATTCTTTGCTTTCCAGGAGGGAGTCCCCCAGCCCGTGAATATTCCCTAAATCCTTCATCCCACACAAAATCCCACATCATGTGCCTGAGCCCTTCCATGGAATCTCCCCATCGGCCCTCCCAGGGCGGCAGGACCCACAAATTCCCCCCATCCCGGTGTTCCCAGCATCTCCAGAATCCTGGAATGGTTTGGGTTGGAAGTGACCTTAAAGCCCATCCAGCCCCACCCCATCCATGGGCAGGGACACCTCCCACTATCCCGGGTTAATCCAGCCTGGCCTGGGGCACTTCCAGGGATCCAGGGGCAGCCACAGCTTCTCTGGGAAACCCATTCCAGGATTCCACCCTCACAGGGAGGAATTTTTTGATAAAAACCCATTAAAATCCCACAAAATTTGGGCAACACTCGGCCTTCAGCTCCAGGCACGGCCATGGGGGGGGGTGGGGGGTGGGATACCCCACAGATCCGGGGTGCCCGAAGGAGGCGTGGATTTGATCCTCGATGGGATTTGGGGTTTCTCCCGGCGCAGGGGACGCGCGGAGCCGCGGGAAGCAGGAGCGGAGCAGGTGAATGCTGCGTGTGTTTAATGGGAATTACAACAGGATAAACGTCCCACATGCTCCTTCCCAACAGAACCCGACCCCGCGCCGGCCCCTGCTCCCACCGTTCCGGCTCCTTCTTCCTCCTGGGATCGGCAGCTCTGCTAGTGAGTTTGAAGGAAAAAAATAAACAAACCCCCAAAAAAATTCCCTTTAAAGTTCCGGCTAATCCGCTAAAACCCGCCCCGTTTGTGCAACGACTTGTGCAAAAAAAGCTCTTTGCGCCACCTCGGCGGCCAAAATCGGCGCCTTTTCCCCCAAAATCCACGGGGAAAGGCAACTCCAGCAGCCGGCGGACACGGAGGGATGTGGGATGGGATGCGGGATGGGAGCGGGGGGGGTTTTTTCCTGGAAAAAAGAAAGCCGAGGGATGAGGCACGGCAGGAAGCGTCTCGGCGCGGTCGGGATTCTGGAAGGAGCTGCCCACGGAGGTTGTGGGGATGGATCCCGGCTCCGGGAAAAGCTTCCCGAATCCAGCCCCGGGGAGCAGCAGCTTTGGGGTGAAGCGGATCCCTCGGTCCCGCTGAGCTCCCCCCTCCCCATCCGGCATTCCCGGGGGGAATCCCACCCAATCCCGGCGCGTTCGGGTCGCTTCCCTCCGATGCAGCATTCCCGGCTGGCAGCGGAGCCGGGATCATCCTGGAGTCATTTGGGATGGGATTTATGGGTGGGTCGCGTTCCCTCGGAGCTCCCAGCAGCGGGATAAAGACCCCACGAGCCCCCTGACAGCCAGGAATGGGACACTCATCCAATGGGATGTGGGGCGGTGTCTGGGTGCTCCAAACCCCTCCACGGTCCAAAAAAACCCCAAACCCGACCCAGAACTAAAGGGAAAAGCCCAATGGATGCAGGAAAACATCCCAGGGTGAGGAATTCTCCGCCTGGGATTTGGATTCTGCTTGGAAGGGATGATTGGATCCCGAAACTTCATCCCAGCTCCTCCCCAGGAGTGTGGGGCCAGCTCCCACCCGCCCACAGCTCCTGCCCAGAAATCCACCTTGGAGGAAAACAACCCCAAACCAGCACCATCCCGACTCCTCCCGGCCCCATCCCAGCCGGGAGCTGGGGCTGGATAAAGAACAAAGTGCAAAAATCACCGGGAGCGTCCGCCTCGGACCCCAGCCCCAAAAAATCCCAGGAAAACCCCTCCTCATCCACCTCGCACACCGCTGATGGCTCATGGAGAACATTCCCCTCCCCTGTGGATATGGGTAATTCCCACTTTAGACACCTCAGGTAGGATAATTCCCAGCCTCTGGAATGCCTGACAGCTCCTGAAGATCACAAGGAAGATAAGAAGCTTTTTGGGAAGCCAAATCCCTTTTTTTTCTGTGTTAATCTATTTTTTTCCCCCCACCGGTGCTGGAATAGATCTGTTGGATCAGGGAAAAATTCTGGGATAACCCAATATTTTTTTTCCCCCCACTGCTTCCCAAAGAATTCCCCCCTAAGGAATGTTCAGTGGATGCGGAGGGAGGTGGTGTAGCAGCCTTATTTATCTTGGGAATGGCACATCTTGGATTCGGGTCCTGCCCCTGCTTCCCACCCCCTCCTTTTCAATTCCCGGGCACAACTCTTCCCTCCTAAGCGATTCCATCCGTATCCGAGGACACCCGTCCTTCGGAGGAGACCTGCAGGGGATTTGGAATGTCTTCCAGGTTTTGTTGGTTTTTTTTTTAGGGCAATCTGTTTAAAAGATGAATTCCATTTGGAAGGGATGGGAGCGCATCCCTCGGAACAAAACCTTAATTGGGACCAGAGCCCCCAAATCCCATTTTTCATCCCGGGCTCCGACCGGAGGCAGTTCAGGCCTCTTGACCTCCCGGAATCAGGAATTCCCTGGATCTCTCCCTCGGCTCTCCCAGCGGCAAATCCCGAGCGCCAGGGGCCGGGTTGGAGGATCCCAATCCCGGCCTTTCCGAGAGGAGAGCAAGGAAACCCATCCCAGGTGGCTCCTCTTGGAATTCAAGCTCAGGGAAGTGGGGAGCCCAGATGTGGGATGGGGAATTCCCTGGAGCATCCAGAACCGAGGTCTGGCCTCAGCTGTGCTGTGGATTTCACGTGGGAATTCCCTGTGAGGTGAAATCCAGGAGGGAAAACGGGAATCTCAGGGTGCCAGCAGGAGCTGGGCGGCAGCACAAAATCCCTTCCCTGTATCCCGGGGCGCCTGATCCTTCTCCCTCCATCCCACTCCCTGGATTCCCATCCCTGCTCCCTCTGGGTCATTTCCAGACGTGCCCACAAAGCCGATCCACGCTGACTCCAACTTCCCTTCACCTGCTCCTTTTCCCTCCATCCTTCCTCCATATCCCTCAAACTGCAGTTCACAGGGAACCTCTGATCCCTCTCCAAAACCGAGGAATCAAAACCCCGGGATGGGTTTTCCCTCTTATTCACCAGAATGATCCCTTGGTCCCTGTAGCTGGAGGGGGCTGGGACAGGCCAGGAGCTCCAGGAGGTCATTCCTGACCCACATTCCTGTTAAATTTTGGGATCGAGCCACACAAACCTCCTCCAAACGGAAACAACCACAAAACATTGCTGAGGAACAAGGAGGGGAGATCCCCATTCCCTGTGTGCATCCAGAGGGTCGGGAATGGGCACAGGAGCAGCACTTCCAGGGCTGCAACCGCCACCTGGGACACTGGAATTCCCTTCACCAGCCGGGTTTGGGAATGTGGCTGGATGAGCTTTCACCTGCAGGAGTTAGAGCCTGAAGGGGAATGGGATGAGAAGGGTGAAAATTCCCCTCTGGAAGCTGAATCCTGGGATTAAATCCTGCTGGCAGCACTTCCCTCCCCCCCAGAGCCGCCTGGTTTGGGCAGGGGATCTTCGGGGGGGATTTTATCCATAGGCACTTTGGAGCAGGGCAGCTCCATGGGGAATCTCCCACTGCCTCCATGCTGGGGACTCCCAGGAGATTCCCACCGAATCCTCAATCCAGGGTGACCAAGGGAAGCACTGCGATTTTCCCCCCATGGAACCACCAGGAGGAGAGGGAATATGGGATACCGGCATGGGAAAGAGAAGGAAAAACCCCCCTGGACATCAGGAGAGCCCCGAGTGCCTTTCCCCAATCCCTCCTCTCCCGCTCCCCATCCATGGATGCGTCCAGCAGCGTCCCAGCCCCGGAATGGTGCCACAGGACGCATTCCCAGATTATCCCTTGGCTCTCCCTTCCCAAATCCAATTAAGGAGGCGGCTCTAAACCCTTCTCCGTGCTCCCACAGCCCCTGGCAGGCCCTGGAAGTGCAGCTCCGGGATACGGATACACGGGAAAGGGTCACAGCTCCAGGGATCTCCAGGGTGGGAATCGGCCCCTGAGGGGAGGGGAAAAGGAGGAGAAAAAAAAAAGCTGGGAAATCCCTTTTTCCTACCTAAATCCAACCCGGCAAGACACACTGAGGGGGACCCTCTTCCCTCTGCCCGCCGGGAGCACCCGACCCCACGGCTCCTCCCGGAGTTTTTTCTTTCCCAAGGGAATAAATTAACAAAAGGAAGGCAGGATGATCCAAAAAAAAAACCAACCAACTTCCCAGTCAGCCTCCAAGAATTCCCACCCTTTCCCAAACCCCTGAAAATAGGAGTTTCTCCGGGAGGCTCCCGCCGCCGCCGCCGCCTCTTTTCCCGCGGGGAGCCTTTTTCCGGGGCGAATAAAAAAACTCCCGAGATCCCCTCCGGAGGAGATTCCCGCCGCGGGGCCGCGGGAAGGGGATCCCGGCTCCCTCAGGAATGGTGGCTGTTGATGAGGCCTCGGAGCTGCTTGGCCACGGTGTCGATCAACTTCTGCTTGTCCCGCTCGTTCTTCCGGAACTGGGCGAACACGTTGTTCTTCCGGCTCGTGTCCCGCATCCTGCACGGAGCACACACACGGATTGGGAAGGGGAAGCGGGCGCGGAGGAGGGGGTTGGATTTTAAGCCCCTCCGTGGGATTTTTTTGGGGTGTTCTGAGGGAATTTCAGCCTCTAAACCCCCTCGAATCCCACTCAACGCCGCTGTGGGGTCGGTCCCCGAGACCCCGAAGGGAGGAAATCCCAAATGCTCCCTCTCCAAACGGGGTTTTCTCTGTCCCCGCGTCACCTGCCGAAGGGGGGATGGAATTGGAGGAGGGAATGGAACGATTAGCGTGGAATCCATGGAATTAAGGCTTTTCATTGGGAATGGGGCGCTGCATGCATGAGATGGAGCTTTGGGAAAGGGGCTGGAAAAGCCTGGAGTTGTGAATTGAAAATATCGTGAAATATGACACAGAATCATGGAATGGTTTGGGTTGGAAGGGACCTCAAATCCCATCCAGCTCCGTGGGCAGGGACACCTGCCACGATCCCAATTTTCCCCAATGAATATATTATATATATTCTATAAATATATATAATTTATAGTAATAATAACACGAAATAATTCCGAGTCAAGGCAGGAATCCAGCCTTTTGGAAGGAGCACGGCGTCTCCAGGAGTTCTCCATAAATCCTGGCAGAGCAGGGATGGGACCCCACGGCCAGGCTGGGGCAGCTCCATCCCTCCCCTCATGCAAAGCTCGGGGGGGGTTCATGCACTCCTGCATTCCCACATCCAGATTTTGGGGGGGGAACAGGGCTTGGTGCACGCTCCGAGGGGGCTGGGAAGAGAAAATATCCCACCAGGATCAACCTCTCTGCAGCTCCCGAGGGCACAGCCTCCCAAAATCCCACGTCCCGGGGCTCGGCTCTTCCATAAAGCCCCAATTTGTAAATGATTTCCCGGGCAAATCAGATCTGGCAGAGGCCGAGGGCTTTGGATGCATCCCACAATCCCAGGTTTTGGCCTGGGACAGGGACACGGGGCTGACGGTCCCTGGGAAGTTGGCCCTGGATCACCCCGAGGGTTTGGGGTTGACGGAGCACAACCCAAACCTCTCCGAACTTGTTGAACCCATTCCCCCCAAAAATAAATCCCAAGGTTTTCCAGGCTTCAACCTTCCTAGAAAGAGCCAAAGGGCATCTGAAATGTTCCCAAAAACACCCGGCTTGGAACTGGAAAACAAGGATAACAGCTTTATCCCAAGGGCTGATTTCCTGCAAGCACCCCAAGACGCGGGATCACATCGGAGCTGCGTTCCCAACGGCACCAGGAGAGCTTGGAGCGCTTCCATCACCAAAATAAGGATCCCTTTTTTCCTTTCCCTACTTCTCCAGCCAGAGCAGGTTGGCAGCTGCTCCTCCAGGAGAACCAGGGAGCGATTGTGCCAGTGGGAAGCGGAGTTTGGAATTGCCCAGCTCCTGGTACCGTGGATTTTGGGATAATTATCCTCCCAAGGGGCCACCTCCACAGCTCCAAACGACTCCAGGACATCTCCAAGCCTTCACCAGGAAAGCTGGGACCTATCCCAGGTTTACAGAGGTGCTGGAGTCACCCCGTGCCTTTGGAAAGCTCCTCCCATCGCTCTCCAGCCCTTCCACACACCGGGAATTCGGAGCAGAACATGCTCTGCCCTAAGGGACCTCCCATCCCGTGGGACCTGCTCCGGTCCATGGAATGCTTTGGAAGCAACGCTCCTTCCATGCCAGGAAACCTTGGGGTGTGTTTGAGTGATTGGAAAGGAGCTGGATGGATAAAACACCAGATCAGGATGGAAAGGAATTGCAGTCGGATCCCTGATCCCATGCAAGTGGATCCGAGAAGGATGGGAGCTGCTGGAATCTCCTGGCACCGTGTGAAGGTGGAAGCACCGGGATATTAATTGTTATTAATGGATGAAGGTGCCTACAGGACACAAAATCCTGCAGGATTTGGGGTTGGGCTGTGCAGAGCCGAGGTTTTATTTCTCCAGGCAGAGCCTTGGGATAACTGGGAGGACTCAGAACAATCCCACATGGGAGGATCTGGGAAGGATGGGAGCTGCTGGAATCTCCTGGCACCGTGTGAAGGTGGAAGCACCGGGATATTAATTGTTATTAATGGATGAAGGTGCCTACAGGACACAAAATCCTGCAGGATTTGGGCTTGGGCCGTGCAGCCCCACGCTTCCACTTCTCCGAGCAGAGCCTCGGGATACCCGAGGGTTCGGAACACCGGGATGAGAAGCGAAAGGAAGGGAAAGCAGAGCCCAGCACCGTCCCCACCCCTGTCAACAAACACCACCCTGGGCAGAGCCGAGCTTTGTTCCAATTAATCCGGGAGGGGAAAGAAGCAGCGCGGTAAAAGCTCCTCTTTTAGCTCTAATTAGTGCATTTGGGAGGATCGGGTTCCCGCGGGGCCATTCCAAAGGCAGTTTGCATTTCCAGCATTTAGGGCTCCATTGAAAGCGGGACAATCGAGGTGAGGGTAAAAGCCCGAGCGAGCACATACTTACACCCGGGATATCCTGGGAGAGACGGGCGATTAGGGAGAGAGATAAGCACCAGAACAGGTTACACGCCCGAGGCGGCCCATGGGAATTCCCGGCGGGATGGGAGAGGGGATGTGCCCGGAGCTACGGGCAGGGCGGTGAGGAGAGCTCGGGGATGGGGGGCAGAGACCCCTCGGAAGGGCTGGAGTCCGAGTGGGAAGAGGGCAGAGGCTCTGGAGTGGGCGGATGGAGCCGCAGGGATGTGGGATGTGCGAGGGCCGGCCCAGGGATTGTCTCCGGAAAGCAAACGGGATCCGTGGGGATTGTCCTGAAATCCCTTCTCACACAGGGCTTGGAGTGACAGGACAAGGGGGAATGGCTTCCCATTGCCAGAGGGCAGGGATACATGGGGTATTGGGAAGGAATTCCTGGCTGGGAGGGTGGGGAGGGGCTGGGATGGAATTCCCAGAGAAGCTGTGGCCGTCCCTGGATCCCTGGGAGTGTCCAAAGCCAGGTTGGATGGGGCTTGGATCCACCTGGGATAGTGGAAGGTGTCCCTGTCCGCGGCAGGGGTGGAATGGGATGATCCTTAAGGTCCCTTCCCACCCAAACCATTCCATGATTCCATGACTCTGTGAATTGAGCCAGGCTGGGGTTTGGTGGCTTTTTAATGCCACCACTTAGCGTGGATGTGCCCTCCTGCTTCCCACCCTTCCCAGCCTCTGCCACGGGTCCCAGCTCCCTGCTGCCTCCATTCCCTGCCTCTTCCAGCTGCTCCATGTCCGAGCTCTCCGATTATTGATTTTTTTTCCTTATAATTTTCCTGCTGGCTCTGCATAAACCCCACACTTTTACACCTTGGATGTTGGGTCAGGAACTCATTGCGAATCACAGAATCGTTTTGGCTGGAAAAGCCCTCCAAGACCTCCAAATCCAAGCATTCCCCAGCATCCCCACCTCCACCACTACCCCATGGCCCTAAATAACCCAGGGATAACACAGCCCATAAAATCCTGGTACGAAAGGACGCTGTGAGGTGTAATCCAACCGCCCCAGTTTGTCCCAGTGTACCAAACTGGTGCCACCTGGCTGTCTGGAGCTGCTGTGACATCAGGGATTGGGAGAATCATTGGGGTTGGAAGGGACTTTTAAAGCCCACCCAGTGCCACCCCCTGCCACAGGCACCTCCCACTATCCCAGGGTGCTCCAAGCCCTGTCCAACCTGGCCTGGGACACTGCCAGGGATGGGATTGAGTTTGGTTGGGTTATCCAGGAGATCAGAGCATGAGGAGCAGCTGGAGTTGGGTTTGGAGTTTCTCTCTCCCTGAGGAGTTCAGAGCTGGGGCCACACTTCCAGAGGAACATTCCATGCCCCTGGATCCCTGGAAGTGTCCCAGGCCAGGCTGGACGGGGCTTGGAGCACCCTGGGATAGTGGGAGGTGTTCCTGCCCAAGGCAGGGGTGAAACTGGATGGGCTTTAAGGCCCTTCCAACCCCAACCATTCCACAATTCCAAGATGATTCCCTCCTGCCCTCTCCTCCACGCAGGACTCAGCAGCGCCCGCGGGCAGGACCCGCTTGGAAAAAACTACAAATCCTCATTTTTTTGGTCCTTCCTCTGTCCCACCCGCTGGAGAACGGCCTGGGAGGTCTGACGGGAGCCAAGGGGCAGGAGCGGAGTGGATCCTTCCCGAGCCAGCTTGGATCTCTCCCAGGGGAAGGATCATCTGGGAGACCCACCGCGGGCAGGCCGGGCGGCGCTTCCCTCCCACGCGCCCGAGGGGTGACAGGCACAGCAAATCCCGCTCTTTTTTTTCCGGGCCTGCGGCAAATCCCTGAGCTTTTCCCTCCTCGCCGCCGGCCCGCGGGACTGGCACGACCCCCGGGAGGGATCCCGGCGCTCGTCCAGCGCCTCCGGGCGCCGTTCCCGGCACGGCTCCGGGATTTGGGATGGACGGAGCCGTGCGAAGCATACGAACTACGGCCTTCAAAGGACGGATTCAGCCCCAGCACCGAGCTCGTCCTCGCCGAGGGCGCCCCGAGGCGCCTCCCCGGGCCAGGCTTTGGGAGCTCGGCCCTCGCCGCGCGCCCGCCGGGAGGAACGGGGATGGAAAGGGATGGAAACAAAAGTGTGGAAGTAAACAGGAATAAAAATACGGCGAGGAATAGGAATGGAAATGGAAATATAGAAATGGGAATAAAACAGAATGTTTCCAGGTGGGAGGGACCTACAACAACGTGGCCCAGCTGCCCGACCAGAAGTTGCTAAAGGCATTGTCCAGATGTCTCCCAAACACTGAAAAATTCGGGATGGCAACTCCTGCCTGCAGCCCGGCACATTTGAAATGATTTTGGAGCTGGAGGTTCATCCTTCCAGCGGAATTTTCTGGTAGGACAAGGAAAACGCTGCTTAAGAGCCAATAAAAAGACAGACCCGCAGCCAAGTCATTGAATTTGGATAATCTGGGATTCAGCTCAATGGGATAAAACGGGATTTTTCTATTTGAGCTCCCGCTGTCCACCCAGGGGTGAAACCTCTGTTCCCAAGGGGCCTCCTGCTCCATCCCAGCACCGCTCAGGGTGGAATGAGCTCCCCAAGCACGACAGGGGTGAAAATAACCCCGGGATTCGGGAGCCACACTCACTTTTCCAGCAGGATGAGGGCTGTGGTGGGGTTCACACGAAGGTACTTGCACGTGGGTTGTCCATAGTCAGCCAAATAGGTCGACCAATCCCACTGGATGAACAGATCCAAGAGCTGGAAAGGAAAAACAAAGGACATGTGAAAAAGCTGGAAAAGGGAGCAGGTGGCTTTACCTGAGAGCTGGCAGAGGTCCTGGGCACGTGGAGTTACCCATAAAAAACCATTTGCAGGCTTTATTAATTTGTTTAATATTACTCTGTTAGTATTTAATCATTCACTTGGTCATACTTCATTACTAATTTAGGAATATTTCAGGTTAATTCATGCAGGGCTGTACTGATGTAGCCATCGTGCTCTCCTGCTCTGTGATCCCTGTTTTTGGGGGATTTGAGGGGGGTTTGAGGTCTGAGACACCCCAAGGGAGTGGGTGACAAAGAACCCCAGAGCCCTGAAGCTCTCAGCCATGGCAGGAGGAGACTTTTGGGGTCGAAGTCACCACAAACTTCTCCTGTCCCAAATAACCCCCAGTGCTGTTCTGACCATTCCCCACGGATTTCTCATCGCCCTTGGTCCATCCCAACGCATTCCAAGCGCTTCGGGAGCGTCTCCAACGGCCAGAGCTGCCTGAGGAGCTGTGGGAGCGGGGCAGGAGCTCCGGGGGTTATTCTGGGTGAGCGCAGCTCCCAGAGCCCGGGAGTCCCAGGTGCTTTCCAGGTTTGCTACGAGAAACCACCAGGCCTTGGCAGCAGGGGAAGGAACGGGGATTAACTCAGCCATCCGTGACCGTCCCTGCTCCAAACCGCCAAAATTCCCACCTGGAGCTCCTCATCCCCACCAGTGACCCCACCGGGGCCTCACCGCTCCCGGCCGGGTGAGGGACGGGCGGACGGCAGCCCGGGCCGCCTAACCGCCCTCTCCCCACCCCGTCCCCATCCTCAAAAAGGGATCGAATCCCTCCGGAAGCGGGAGCCGCCGCGCCTTCCCCACACGTGNCAGCCGGGCCGGGCCGGGCCCATAGAGGCCCCATTGTCCCCGCGTCTCCATGGTTTTCCCGGAGGCCCCGGCGCTGTTTAACAACGCGCCCTGCCCCGCCAAGAAGGGGATTTAGCTCCTCCGAGACCTCCAGATACAAAACAAAAATGTGCAACAAGATTCTCTTTGACTATGTAGGTCAGGGCAAGGAAAACAAGCCGTCGGGAACAATCCCCCGCGCTGGCGGGGGGGACGGATTAGCCGGGACCTAAGAGGGCTTTTCCAGCCCGGGTCCCGCTCGGCTTTGTCCGGCGGGGCCTTTGTGCCGAACTACAAACCCGAGCCGAACGTCGTTGGCGGGAGGTTTGTCCGAGGGGGCACCTCGGAGAGGGACAACCTTAAGTACGATTTCACGGGCGCCCCTCAGGCGGAGCGCCGGGGCCCGGACGCTTCCGCGGGGTTTGGCGGCCGCCGGGAGGAGTCGCGCGGTTGTACAGGCCGAGCGGGAACCCCCGCAACGCACCAAAGGCCTCTCGCTGGTGGCCCCGGGAGGCTGAACGTGCCTCGGGCAAATCCCGAACAAAGCTGAGCCGGCCCCGGCCACGGAAAAGCGCGCGGCCGGAGCGCCGAGGGGCCGGGTGGGAGCGGGAATAAAGAGCCGGGAGAAGAGGGAGGAAAGGAGCGGAGGAATGGAACAGTGAGGATGAGGAAAGGGTTTGGAGAAGATGGAATTAAAATGTTGAGAGTTGTTCTGGCACAGGCTCGGGAGCTGCGCAGGAGCTCAGAGGGACATGGAGCTGCTCCCGGGGCTGGAGGTCCTCTGGAGCCAGGCTGGGAGAGCTGGGAATGTCCACCTGGAGAAGGGAAGGCTCCAGGGAGAGCTCAGAGCCCCTGCCAGAGCCTAAAGGGGCTCCAGGAGAGCTGGAGAGGAACTTGGGACAAGGCATGGAGGGACAGGACATAGGGAATGGCTTCCCACTGCCAGAGAAGCTCCAATGGCCTGGAGCCATCGACAGCACCTCTGCAGGAGCCCAGGGCTGCCCAGGGGGGCAATGGGCAGTGGTCCCTGGGCTGTGCCAGCTCGGGGGGGCAGCAGGGCCAGGGCAGTGCCCGTCCCTGTGCTGGCACTGCTGGGGCACCTCCAGCGCTGGGGGCAGCCCTGGGACCCTCCCGAGAGAGAGACCTGGAGGGGCTGGAGCGAGTCCAGGGCAGGGAATGGAGCCGGGAAGGAGCTGGAGCACCAGGAGTGGCTGAGGGAGCTGGGAAAGGGGCTCAGCCTGGAGAAAAGGAGGATCCACAGGGATCTTTTCCCTCTTGGAAATTCCCTGACAGGAGGGTGCAGCCAGGGGGGGTCGGGCTCTGCTCCCAGGGAACAGGGACAGGAGGAGAGGGAACGGCCTCGAGCTGTGCCAGGGGAGAGTCAGGTGGGATACTGGGACCAATTCCTTCCTGGAAAGGGCTGCCCAGCCTGATGGAGTCCCCATCCCTGGAGGATTTCAAAGCCGTGTGGCCCTTGGGGACATGGGGCAGCGGTGGCCTCGGCAAAGTCCTGGACTCGACCATCTCCGAGTGCTTTCCCATCCTGAACGATTCCCCGGCTCCCAACGCTCCCACCTCGGCCGGGGCCTTCCCGGAGCGCCGGCAGAGCCAGACTCCCCGCGGGTGGCTCCCGACAGTGACGGATGGGCCGCGTGTTTTCCAGCCGTTTGCCCACATCCATCTTTTTTGGCTCGGCGGGTCCGAGGACGGCCGGGGCCGGCACCTTTGCCCCCCTCGGCTGCCGGCGCTGCCGGGCCGGGCGCGGGGCGCGCTCCGGAGGGGAGAGGTCCCGCAGGAGGAAACCGGGAGGCGCGGGCCGAGCCGCCTCCCCGACCATTTATCTGTCACATAAATGCGCTTTTATTGGTTTTACTGTTTCAACTTTTCACCTCTGCTGCTAAATCTGAGCGCGGCCGAGAGGGGGGAAAGAAAGGAAAAAAAAAAAAGAAAAGGAGAAAGGGAAAGGAAAAAGCCGGCGGCGCGGGGCGGCCGCGGGTCTGCCGGGGGAGTTTCCAAATCAAATATGCAAATACCATTAAAGCTTTCAACTGGAGTCTCCCTTTCGAGGCCATAAATCAAACTCGACAGCACATCCACCGGGGGGAAAGGAAAAGGAGAGGGGAGGGAAAAATAAAGAGGAGCTTTTAGGATGATGTGGAAGCGGGAGAAGCGCAGGAAGCTGCAGGGGTGCTCGGGGCCAGGAAGCTGCGGCTTCCCGGGGCTCCCAGGAACACCTCGTGCAGGAGCAGGGAGAGGGGCAGGGATGTCTTGATACAGATGAAGAAGTGGAGAGTGGCTGGAATAAAATGCCAGGGAAAAAAGGTATTAAAAGGAATTAAAATTGGGGTTATGGACATATAGGAGCTTGTATTCATATTGAAATGGTGGAATTCAAGAGAAGGAAATGCTGGAGAGAAGGAATTAAACTGGGAGCCAGTTCCCAGCCCTGTCCCAGGCTCCCCTGGGAAGCGCTTTCTCCCCATTTCATGGAATCCCAGGCTCACAGAACCATTTAAATTGGAAAAGACCTTCCACACCATCGAGTCCAACCTCGACCTCAAAAACCACTTCCTTTTCACCCCCCTCGCAATGTCACCGCCTCAAACTCCTCAAAAACGTCCTTTTTATCCACGCAGATCCATGTTTTTATTCCCCTCACCTCGAGCACGAGGAGAGAGGATGGCTGGATCCCGCAGGAGGAAAAGAGGCCGTGGTTTGACTCCACATCCCCCTCCAGATGCGAGGAAAAGCAGGGACAGTTTGTTCTGTCTGACGACAGCGCTGAAATCTGGATAAAATCCCCTCAGCCAAGCCAGGAATAATGGAATGTGAACCCAAACTGATTCCAAACACAGTTTGGAAGCTCTGCCAGAGCTCCTGGAACCCGATCAAAGCCAGCACCGGCGTTCGCACGCTTGCGCCCGTGTCACAGCCGTGGAAGCAGGGAATGCTTTGGGTGGGAAGGGACCTGGAAGCCCATCCATTCCCACCCCCTGCCACCTCCCACTATCCCAGATTGCTCCAAGCCCTCTCCAGCCCGGCCTTGGGCACTTCCAGGGATGGGGCCGTGCCTGCCCCATCCGAGCCAGCACCGCTCTGAGCATCCCCAACAGGGAGCTGCACCCAAAGCTCCCGACCTGCAGGAAACGGCCTTGGGAATGCCCCGATTTTCCCAGGAAAGGGGAAGGGATTTGGTTGCATGAGAGATGTCCCCTCATGCTGGTTTTCCAGTCCTTAAGGTGGTGAGGAGGAGGAGGAGGAGGAGGAGGAGGAGGAGGAAGACTCTTTCTTCCCAAGGAGCCAGGTGGAGAAGACAAGGAGCAAAGGCTCCAAGTTGCCACAGGAAAGGTTTGATCTCCACATCAAGAAATTCCTTGGAGTTTCTGGGAAAACTTCCCCATGGATGTGGCTGAGACCCCACTGCTGGAGGTTTTCAGGATGCACAGGATAAGATTCCTTCCCCACACAAGGCTGGACCAGATGAGCTCCCAAGGTCCCTTCTAGCCAGGTTGTTCCGGGATTCCATCCTGGAAAAAGACATCCCTTCCCTCTGATCCACCCCAAGATTTATCCCCAGGGACAACAGGGAGCACCAGGATGGATTTGGTGGGATTGGATGGATCTGGATTCCACCGAGATGGATCGAAGAGGATTTTCCTCTGCCAATCCCATCCCGGGAGATGAGACAGTGCCAGGCTTGGTGGGAAACATTCCATAAAGAACTAAACCTTCAGCAGAAGCCTAAATTAGGGAATTCTTGTATCCCTGAGGATGTTCATCACCCTTTTAGTCCTTGTTTCTCCAAGCACTCAGCTGGGCCGAGGTGGGGTGAGGTCTTCCCTGCGGTGGGATATCGGGAACGCTCGGATCCACATGGGAGGGGCACCGATGCCACACGGTTCCAGCCAAGCTTTTGTGATGGGTTTTACATCCCCGGGATGCCAGGGCATGGAAAAGCCGTAATTCAGCTGGGTTTGGTGTTTTCCCAGCTGGAAGCAGCACTCCAGCCCTGAAACCTGCCGAGGGTCACATCCATGAGGGACCGCCGCGGTTTTCCAGGGAAGGAGGAGGGATATTTCCAGAACCAGGGTGAAAACAGCCCTCAAAAGCTCCATTATCCCTCCTCATCCTCACAGCCTGACTCTGATGTTCCTCTTCCCAGTGTTTGTCACCGGGAGCACCCGGAATGAACAACCTCTGACCTTCCACAATTTGCACGAGGCCACACCTCGAACTTCCAAACCTTCTGAGAAATTTCCTGTAAAAAGCTCATTTTTACAGGAAAAATCCTGTCAAAAGCTCATTTCCCTGATTTAACACCGCAGCTCCTCAGCGAGGGTGACAACAGGAGGCAGCACTTTCATCCACCTGGAGGATGGGAAAAGATGCTCCGGCGGGACCAGAAATCCAGGTAAGACCTGGTCCTGCTGGGGCCTTCCACAAAAGACACGGAACCACGGGAAACCAGTGGCAATTCCCAGCCTGCCCATCTCCATAACCCATCCTGTGGCCGAGCAGCCCCTTCCTCCCACCAGCCAGCAGGGAATTGTGAGGGAGCACAAAAGCCCGAGGAGCTTCCAACATCAGCAGCCACAGACAACTGCAGTCAAAATAATTTATTTTGGTGAGGTTTCAATTACGCCTCGTGGGAAAGGGATACTGAAAGAGGAAGAAATATTCCAAACCCATGGGAAGGCGTGGGTTTGGACAATAGCTTTCCCAAAGAGAAAAGGCACCGGGAATTGGAACACGATGTTTGCTGTTTAATTGTGAAAGGCACGGAGGGGGAAGTCGTGGCCTGAGTGAAAACAGGAGCGGATTTGTCACTGGTTTCACTGGAAATGAGGATTGGCTCTGGAAGTTGGGTGTCCTTGGGGCCAGGGGTTGGACAGCACCCGCGGGGAACCGCTGATGGAAAGGGAAGGAAAGGAAAGGGATCCACACACGGAGCGCAGGGAAGGGTCATCTTCATTTAGGTGCTCCCCAGACCCGGATTTCCGGGAGTTATTATGGATCCAAGGGTGGATCCCAGCCTGCTTGGACCTCTCTGTGAGGCACAACAACCCCAAGTGACTGCTCCTGAGATGTCCCACCCAGGGATGTCCTTCCTCCTGGAGAGGGGAGAACCCGTTCCAAGCTCCTCACCTCACACCGAACTGGGCTGATTTTGTGAGATAAGGCAGCAATTGAATACTTTTATTTTTCTCTTTATATCTGCAAAAGTCAAACAGTTCCTGGAAAAAAAGCCCTGAGAGGAATCTGGATTTATGGCAGCCAGGACAGTGTGTAATGGGGAGAGGTTTGCAGCCCTAATCTGTCCAGTCTGGATTATTTTCCAGCCTCACACCACTGCCTGTTTATAGGTTTTTGTGTTCCTCACATCAGCTTTCCAGGGAAAAGGCTCCAGGAAGCTTTTTGCACCGCGAGATCTCCCGGTTTTCCAGCTGCAAACGTTCATCCTTTATTAGGAGGAAAACCTCTGGCTTTCCACCTCTGCCTTCCCACCTGCTTCGAAGCCACGCTGGAATTACACGGGGCTTCGCTTTCCTGCTCCTTCAGAAGGGCCTCGTTAAAACCTCCCCAGAATTTTACCCACGGAAAATTCGCGTTCCTGAGCGTCGCAAAAAAACTCCGGTTTGGGTTAAATTTGGCTCCGAGGAATTCACCTCCTCCTGGCCCACCAAAGCACCGGAGGAGCCGCGGGAGGGCTGCGGGACAAGCGATGGAAAGGGTGAGGGAAGGGTGGGATCGGCACCAGGCGTGGGGTGACGGCCCCGGAAAGTCCCCGCGGGGCCACCCTCGCTCCCGGCTTCAGTCACCCCCTGGATCTTCGCCCGCGGGGAAAGCTCCGCCGGATTCTAGGGAAATCCCGACTTTCCCCGCCCGTGGCACGGCGCTCGGGAAATAAAACCCCGAGGCCCGAAGGCGGTTTGGTGCGAAAAGCCGTGGGATTCCAGCGTTCCGGGATGGGATCGGCCGTTCCCAGCGGGCGAGGGATTTTATGAATGGCCGCGGGAACAAAAGCGAAGCGGAGCCGCCGGGCCTGGCGGCCGATTCCCGCTCCTAAAAATAATTCCTTGGACTCATCCCACTCTCCGCGCAGGTTCGCCGGTTTGCAGGGAAGGCTCCGCCCGGAGGACGAGCGGATTCCCACCCCCCGACCCTACAACAACGCGCGGGGACAATACTGGGCAGGAGCCAGGAGGAATGAAAGGGCCTCGGAAGAGCGTTCCGCAGGGAATTCCGCCGGTGAATAACGCTTGGCTTTTCCATTGAAGCGCCACAAAGGGGGATTCATTCCCGAGGCAGAGATGTCTCCCGTAGCAGCATCCCCCCGTAGCCGTCCCGGATCGGGTTTTGGTGGAGCCGCGCCCACGGCCCCGCCCAGCGAAGGATGGAGCTGGGCGAATCCTCCGGGATCGGCACCCGAGGCTGCGGGGGAGGAATTCGGGATGCGATGCTCGGGGAGTGCAGATAATCACCCTTAGAGGCGTTTTTGAAGGTGTTTTGGGGAGGAGAAGGTGGATTTTGGAAAAACTCCGTGGCTGGGAGGGGATGCTCGGTGCTCAGGTATCCCATTGACACAGAATTCCCTTCCCACTGCTGCATTCCAGGTGTGCATGGCCTCCTGGATTTCCCCAGTGGTTTCAAAGAAAACATTAACACTTAACATGGAAAATCCCAATATTTCAGCAGTAGAGGATCCTCCAGTCAGGGACGAGCGAACACGAGCACAGAAAAAGCACAAAACCCCTGAACACAGGAAAAGGGGGTTCAGAGGGGAGAAAAGCAGCAGTTTTCCAAACAAACCTATAGGGAAACCACCTCCAGCATCGTCCCAATTGGGAAAAAACTGTCCCAAAAAGGGAAAAAAGATCACCTTAATGTCACTTTTCCAGGAGAAACCATTCCCAGCTCATGGACAGAGCAGCCAGAGAGCTGTGGGGCCGGGAGAGAGGGGTTAACGCTCCCCATCCCCTGGAGCTCAGCAGCAAATCCGGGCACCTGCGGGGAGCAGGTGGCCCCGAGCCACGTTCCGGGACAGGCACAGCCCAGTCCGTGCCACAGCAGCGGGGTGTGACACCCGGACACCCCAGCCAGGGGCACCCCAGTGTTCCCCCAGCGCGGGCACCCCACAGGGACGGGTGGGCCGGCAAACCCCGAGGGTTTCCCCTTTCCACGGTGCCAAAAAGCCCCGAGACGGGCGATCCTTGACCCAAACCCTTTCCCTTTCCTGCCGCGGCTCAGCCGGTGCCAAACCCTCGGCGAAGTCGCATTTTTCTTTTGTTTACGCATTAAAAAAAGGGGCTAAAAAAACCCAACAAACCACGAGGAGGTGACCCGCCGCTCACCCCGGGCGGGCCGCGAGGAGCCGCCGCTGCCTTCACCTCCGCGTGAACTTTGGGACGATCCGAGCCGGGATTCACCTTGCGCTGAACTTGTACCCGGAGCGCGGCACCGTCACGGAGCCCCGGCGGAACGCGGCCATAAATTCACGCGCTCCGCGGGGCTCGGCGCGGCTTCCTCCCGCCCTCCCCGGCCCGTGGAAGCGCCGGGAAGAGAGGGGAGCGCCGGGAACGCTCGCCGGCACGGCTTGGGCGCGGAGGAGCGGCGGTTTGAGGGGGGAACGGGGAGGCGAAGCGGCTCCCGTTCCCCGCAACGTGCGGAACCCCTGGCGAATCCCGCGGGAGCCACCGGCTCCGGGTGTCCGGGGGATGACCCGCGGAGGGCTTGCTCAAAAAAAAAAAAACCCCAGGGGAAAAGCACAACTATTGTGGGACGAGCCCGGGAGCCCGTGGGTCCCTTGGCCCAGCAGGAAACCACGCTCAGGCCGTGGCCTCCTAAACTCTGGCTGCCCTCTTCCCGCCCCGCGCCGCATCCCAGCGCCGTCCTCCCCTCTCCCTTCCAGCACGGACGCGTGACGGGAGGCAGAGGCTGCCTCCTCCTCCTCCTCCTCCTCCTCGTCCCGCTCCTCCCGTCCCAGCTGCCACGGAGGGAACGGGAGAGCGGCGCGATTCCCGACGCTCCGGGGTCAGCGGGCCGCGCCGGGGGAGAACGTCTGGGCGGCGAAACGGATCCGCTCAAGTTCAAGTGCTCGGAATGCCTCCCTCTTTTTTTTTCTTTTCTTTTTGGTAACAAACACTCCGAGCTCCACTAATACATCCCTGCTTTTCCTGATCGCTTCCTCCTTTTCCCCGGGAGGTTTTGTTTAGCGGGGCCATTGTTCCCCTGCCCTGGGGTCCAATTGGAGCGCGGGCTCGTCTTTCCCCCTATGTAAGCGATGCTTATTTCCTTAAGCCCCACTATAAACACAAAGCGCACGGCAGGGCCCCGGCCCGGCTCCGCGGGAGGCACGCTCAGACCTGGAACGGGCTTCTCCCTGCCTTTTTTCCGCCTTGGAAACAAAAGGATCGGGTCTCCTCACCCCGAGGAGCGGAGCACCTGCGGGATGCGGGACCCCGCGGGTGGTCCGGCGGCTCCGGGGGGCTTTTTTCCGCTTCCAGAAACGTGGTTTTGTTAATTGGAGACCTCCTGAGTGCTCCTTAGGGGCGGGGGCCGGGGCGGCGGCACCGCTGGGAGGTGGCCTGAGGGTCTGCGAGGGGCTGGGGGGAAGGAGAAGCCACCGCAGGGTCCCGGGGGGACAAAAATGAAATAAAATATCAAATAAAGCCTGGGGAGAGAGAGGGGAGAGCACCTCGGATGGTGCCAGGGACACAACAGGAGATGGGGAGTTGGGATGGGTGGTGAGGCCACCACTGACCACGTCCCCAAGGGCCACATCCACAGGGGTTTTAAATCCCTCCAGGGATGGGGACTCCACCCCTGCCCCGGGCAGCTGTGCCAGGGCTGGGCAGCCCTTTCCCAGAAGGAATTGTTCCCAATATCCCACCTGAGCCTCCCCTGGCACAGCTCGAGGCTGTTCCCTCTCCTGCTGTCCCTGTTCCCTGGGAGCAGAGCCCGACCCCCCCTGGTTGTCCCCTCCTGTCAGGGAATTTCCAAGAGGGAAAAGACCCCTCTGGATCTTCCTTTTCTCCAGGCTGAGCCCCTTTCCCAGCTCCCTCAGCCGCTCCAGCCCCTTCCCAGCTCCATTCCCTGCCCTGGACATGCTCCAGCCCCTCCAGATCTTTGGGATGGCCCCAAACCTGTCCCCAGGAATCTGCCAAAGCTGGACCCAGCACCACCTCCAAACAAACCAGTGACACTGAGCTCTCCTCCCAAGGATGGGAAAGGCAGGGATCAGGGATGGAGAGGTAACCTTGGATGCCACCAGCTCCCACCAGGAATGTTTGGGAGCCTGGCAAACCCCTCTGAATTCCAGAGATGTTCCCCCAAAGGCGCCGTTCCCCATTTTGGGCAGCATCCCTTGAAAAACTGATTTAAACCGTGAAATAACCCGGGAATTCGGGGGGTTGATCGGGGATTTATATTTTTCCAGAGCCTGAAACGGTGTTTGGAAAACAGGGAGAGCCATTCAGCAGAGAGGGACGAGCACAAGCCGAGGATATTTGAACCAGCTGGGAAGGCTGGGAGGAAACATTTGGGCTAAAAGCAAACACAGAAAGGAAAGGACTTCGCAGGAGCCCAGAAATCCGTGAGGTTGGTACCACTCGGGAAAAAGAAAAAAACTGGAATTCTTTGCCTTCCAGAGGTGAATAAATTACCAGGGAAAACGCACAGATTAAAGGTCATTATTTCATCTTGGATTTTCCATTCATGCCATAAAAAAGCCTCTTTTTGGGATGAGTGGACACCACCAAACTTCCCCTTGGGAAGCTCCTTGTCCTCTTGGCATCCCTGGGATAAAGCAGATTTCACATTCCACAGCCATGGAATCGCCGGATTCCAGCTGGTGGGGATGGGCCAGCCCAGGCTTTTTGGGTGAGCCCCCCAAAATGTGCATCCAGGAAAGGTCAGATGGGATATCCAGAGGAAATTCCTGATTTCTGGAGACTGGAAGAGGCTTCCCAGAGAAGTGCCCCATCCCTGGAAGTGTCCAAGGCCAGGCTGCACAGGGCTTGGATCCACCTGGGATGGTGGGAGGTGTGGAAGGGGTGGAACCAGGTTCTGTAAGGTCCTTTCCCACCCAAACCATTCCATGAATCCACGATAAAAGGAGGATTTACCATTCCCACTCCCATCAGGTGTGCTTGGGAGCACTGCCAGCCCCTCTCTCCCTCCACAAACCTCCTCTTCCCGAAAAAATCCCGAGTTTATTTCAACCTGTTCCCTCTTCGGTGGCTCCAAGCCATTCCAGGAACTTGGAATGGGCAAGAAAGTGGAAAATTCCAGCGGAGAACATGCCGCACTTTTGGCAACCTGGAAAAATTCCTGGGTGACCCAAACCCGGCTTCCCATGAATGAAACGCCCCAAATCCTGCGGGGACGCACATTCCCGGGATTAAACACGAGGCCGGGCAGGAGCCGAGGCAGGATTTGATCCCGGGGCTGCATCCGCCAGGATTTATGGATCTTTGCTGGAGATAAAAGCAACCCGAGAACCTCTGGAGCGCCGGGAAAAGGAAAAAGCCCAAGGTTTTTGCTCGCGGTGTCACACTCACCCCTGGATGGCCCCGCGCTCTTTGTCCCGCCCTGGAAAGGTACAAACAATGGGAATTCTCGCTGCCAGGAATGGGGCTGGGACACGGAGGAGCGGCGAAATTCCCTCGGCGGCCGCTTCCGGGGCAGGAATCCCGGGAAGAGGCGTTTTATGGCGGGAGCGAGGGGTTAGCGCCTCGTTCCTAAGCCATTCCCGGCGGGAAAAAGGCGATAATGGAGTCCCCCGGGGATTTGGGAATTCGAACAATAAGTCCCTTTTTGGGGTTAAAAACGCACTTTAAGGGCATTAATGGGGCGGCGAATGGGGCGTTTGGGGTCAGAGCGGTTCCCAAAGGATGGGGTGAGATCCTTGTCTGGCGCTGGCGCTCCCCCCGGTCCCAAAGATCAGCGGGATCTCCAAGGAAGGAGTTTGACGGAGCTTCCGGGAATTTGAAAAGGGAGAAAACGGCTGTGGGGAGGTTGAAGTGAGTATGGAAGGGGAGAAAAAAAGGGAAAAATGAAAATAAAGAAAAAAGGAAAAAAAATAAAAAGAAAGTAAATAAAGGAAGAAAAAAGAAGGATAAGGAAGAAAATAAAGGAAAGAAAAGGGAAGGAAAAAGGAAGAAGGGAAAAGAAGAAAAAAAAGAAGGAAAAACGAAAATGGGGAAAAAAAAGAAAAAAGCAATAAGAAAATGAAAGGGAAAAAATGAAGCAAAAAAAGAGAAGGAAAAGAGAAAGAGGGAAAAATGGAAAAGAAAAAAGGAAAAAACTAAGAAAGGAAAAGAAGAAAAAAAGGAAAAAGAGAAGAGAGGAGATAAAAATAACAGTAATCAAAAAAGAGAAGGAAATTTAATGTAGATGGAATTCCAGAGGAGAAGGATTTGCCAAAGCAGATCCAAACTCTTACATCAGGGATCTGCCACTTGGATTTGGGCACCAAAATCCAGGATCTGCCACCTGGATTTGGGCACTGGAAACAGGGCCCTGCCATCGGGATTTGGGCACTGAAATCAAGGATCTCCACCCGGATTTGAGCACTGAAATCAAGGATCTCCACCTGGATTTGGGCACTGAAATCAAGGATCTCCACCTGGATTTGAGCACTGAAATCAAGGATCTCCACCCGGATTTGAGCACTGAAATCAAGGATCTCCACCTGGATTTGGGCACTGAAATCAAGGATCTCCACCTGGATTTGGGCACTGAAATCAAGGATCTCCACCCGGATCTGGGCACTGAAATCAGGGATCTCCACCTGGATTTGGGCACCACATTCCTGGTTCCCGGTCTGACGGAGCCGCCACTCCCAACTCCTGCAGCCACCCATGGACAAAACGCTCCAATCCCAGCAGAGCCCTTCCCAAATCCGCCATAAAGAAAGGAACCCAAGCCTACCCCAAGCCTGACCCAAACCTAAGCCAAGCCCAGCCCAGCTTTCAGCCCGGCCCAAGCAGCCTCGCTAAGCCGGGCACCCTTTTCCGGGCGTTTTCAGCCCAAAGCGAGCTCCGCGCGTTTCCACCCGTTCCCCTTTTCCCGGCGCCTTTTCCTGGCAGGAAGGAGCGGCGGCCGGGCCAAGGCGTCTGCTGGCCCTGCCCCGAGCTCCGAGAGCGCCGTCGGAGACAAATAAATTCGCCTTTATTTACACCCAAAGTGTTTATTTGCTCCTTCCCTTTTAATTTCGCGAGGGTTTGATAGGGACATAAAGCAGAAGCCCCGAGCGATGCCAGAGGCTCCCGACCAAAGGGTTCCTTGGAAAGTTCCTTGGGGTTGCTTGGAACATTTTTTGTGGGGTTATGAACTCCTTAAACAAACAGCTGAGGTCATTGTTAGCGACAAAAAGGGAAGGGAAAAAGGGAATTATCGAAGGGAATAAAAAAAGCGGGGCTAAAGTTACAGCCAGGAGCTGCTCCCAGGGGAAGGAGCCGGGATAGGGGACGGCAAAATCCGGGGTAAAACCGTCAAGGAATGACGAGTCTGGCGCTGGTTTTCCAGCTGCCGTTCCAAGCCGCTCCCTCCGTGTTATGGAGGTGAGAAATCCTCCCCAAATCCTTGTGCTGGGGCTCAGGAGTTGGAGATCCCAACCCCGATTCCAAGGGTCGCTGCCCAGGGAAGCGTTGGCGGTGACTTTGGTGGCATTCCCGTCTCCTGACGTGATGCCGCAGGAGAGGAGAAATCCCGGCCCTTCCGGTGTCCAGGAGACACCGTTGGAAGGGCAGCAGATGGGATCATGGAATCATGGAATGGTTTGGGATGGAAGGGACCCTAAAGCCCATCCAGTGCCACCCCTGCCATGGGCAGGGACACTTCCCACTATCCCAGGTTTATCCAGCCTGGCCTTGGACGCTTCCAGGGATCCAGGGGCAGCCACAGCTTCTCTGGGAATTCCATGCCAGGGCCTCCCCACCCTCCCAGGGAACAATTCCTTCCCAAAATCCCATCTAACCCTTGTCCTGTCCCCTCATCTCTTGTCCAAAGTCCCTCTCCAAACAGTGGCGCAGGGAAGGGAAAGGGAAAGGAGAGCAAAAAGGGAAAAGGGGAAGGAAAAAGAGAAAAGGGAAGGTTTGGGAAGGTTTGGGAAGGGAAGGAAAGGAAAGGAAAGGAAAGGAAAGGAAAGGAAAGGAAAGGAAAGGAAAGGAAAGGAAAGGAAAGGAAAGGAAAGGAAAGGAAAGGAAAGGTGACACTGTTGTTGTTTTTATGGGAATGACATAAATCACTGGCAGGGCATCCATCAGAGCCAGTGGATGCTGGAGTGACCCTGTCACAGGATACATGGATACAACACCTGGATATCAATGAATTCAGGCACAGGGATGGAGCGGGATCCGAGCACATTGGAAAAGAAAAGCAGAGAGGCCTCTTATCCCACAAATTCACAGTCAGAAGGGACAGCCTGCCTGGCTCCCTTCACCCCAACCTCTTCCCATCTCCTGATCCACGTGGGATGGAATTCCATCCGTCCCGGAGCCAGTGGCACGCAGGTTCCCTTTCCACTGCCAGGGACAATTCCCCCTGAGCAGGATTGCTCCCACCCTTGGGGGAGCCTGGGGGGACTGGAGATCCCGGAGCTCTGCCGTGATCCCGGCAAGGACGGGATCCCCACCCCCAGCAGATCCAGGCAGGACATCCCACACATCCAGCCCCAGGAACAGCTGGATGCAGGGAGCCGTCTGCACTCCTGAAAACTCCATGGAAAGGAGAAATTCCTGTTCCAGGCTGCTGCTCCTCTCTCCTCGCCAGGCTCTCCCCACCCTCATTTCTCATTCCTGCTTTTTCCCACTTCTCTTCCTGCTCCGTGCCCTCCCTCCCCGCACCCCCACCTGCGTCTGAGCCTCTTTTTCCCTTTCAAAAAATTCCCTGTTTTCCGAAGGGCCCCGACCCCCCCGAGCCTGCCCGGACAGGACCATGAATAAAACACGGGGTGAATTCCAAAAGAGAGAGAAAATTAAAAATAAATAAAAGCCAAGCCAGCTCCTGGCATGTGCCGAGCTCTCCTCCCGCTCCAATAGGAATTTTTCATGACATCCCATCACTTATTTAGGCCGCGGGTCCGTGACCTCCCGCGTTTCCCTCCCGCATTCCAACGGCGGATCTGCGGCACCTCTGCCCACCTAAACCCCCTCCCAGCCCCGGGATCGGCAGCAAAGCCTCCGGGAAAGCCGGGAAAACAAAGGACTTGTAAGGAATCGATCGGATAACGCATCCACGGGAAGGCCGAGCTCGGGAAAAACACAAAGGAGAAGTAAAAACTCCTCGTGGATGGAGGAGGTCTGGAGGAAAGGTCAGTGGAGATGGGAATCCAGTGGGATTTGAATCATCTGCTCGGGATGGTGCCTCGAGGAGTGAGAAGGTGGGATGGGCAAGAGGGAAAAGCAAAGCGGCTTTGGAATCACAGAACCATGGAATTGCTGGGGTTGGAAAAGACCCACGGAGTCCAAGCATTCCCAGCGCTGCCCCACGGCCCCGAGTGCCACATCCACAGGGATTTCAATCCCTGCAGGGATGGCGACCCCACCCCTGCCCTGGGCAGTTCCAATGCCTGACCACCCTTTCCGGGAAGAAACTTTCCCTAATTCCAACCTAAACTTCTCCTGGCACAACCTGAGGCTGTTTTCCCTTGTTCTGCCCTTTGTTCCCCATTCCCACCCGGCTGCGCCTCCTCGGCATCCCAGAGAGCCTCCCAAACCCAGGGATGGAGCTGCCCTGGGCGAACCACTCCGGGAAATCAAGAGGAGCAAACAAATCCCGGGAGATAAAGGAGAGCAAATAAACCCCAGGAAATAAAAGAGGAGCAAATAAAGGCCACATCTGATCGTGGAGATGGATTAAGAAATAAATAAATTAATCAGGCCCCATGGGAATTACGGGTCATTTCCAGAGTCATCCCGGGGCTCCTGGAACCAACTGGAACCAGAAGTGTTCGGGGAGCACCGAGCGAAAGAGCCGTGGGTTGGTATAAATTTGTATCTCGTGATGGATCTCTGATCCAGGGACGGCCCAGCCTGAACCTCATCCCACGGCTGGAACTCCCTTCCCGCCGGATTCTCGGGGAGCAGCGAAGCGTGAGCCCCGCGCCACGGCCGGCGCTGGACTTCCCCTCCTATCCCATTCCCGTGAAACTCGGAGTAATCCAATCACCCTCGGCCCCGCTGGAAGCGCAGGGAACTCAGGCAGGGCTGGGAGGAGCCCGGAGGGAAGAGCAGGGGCAAAACTGCCGGGCCACGGAGCCTGGATCGGCCTTCCCTCTGGAAAGGATGGGACTTGCTGTAGGATTAAGCTGGATTGCACTGTGTTGTATGTAAACGTTACATGTCGCTTTATATGGTTAAATAGGGTATTATGTTGTGTGTTTGTGGGGTTTGTTATACATAAACTTATTATATATCATATATCATATTATATGGAATCATGGAATGGGCTGGGTGGGAAAGAACCTTAAATCCCATCCAGTGCCAGCCCTGCCGTGGGCAGGGACACCTCCCACTATCCCAGATTGCTCCAAGCCCTGTCCAGCCTGGCCTGGGACACTGCCAGGGATCCAGGGACAGCCACAGCTTCTCTGGGAATTCCATCCCAGCCTCTCTCCACCCTCACAGCCAGGAATTCCTTCCCAATATCCCATCTAAATTTCCCCTTTTCCAGTGGGAAGCCATTCCCTGTGTCCTGTCCCTCCATGCCTTGTCCCAAGTCCCTCTCCAGCTCTCCTGGAGCCCCTTTAGGCTCTGGCAGGGGCTCTGAGCTCTCCCTGGAGCCTTCCCTTCTCCAGGTGAACATTCCCAGCTCTCCCAGCCTGGCTCCAGAGGGGCTCCAGCCCTGGAGCAGCTCCGTGGCCCCTCTGGGCTCTCTCCAGCAGCTCCACGTCCTTGTGCTGTTGGCCCAGGGCTGGAGCAGCTCTGCAGGGGGGGTCTCACCTGAGCGGGGCACAGGGGCACAATTCCCACCTTTCCTTTCCTGCTGCCCACGCCCTGGGATCAGCCCAGGGCACGGGGGGTTCTGGAATGGGGCAGGTCCAGCCTCATCCTCCAGCACCCCAAATCCTTCTCCCGGGGCTGCTCCCAGTCCCTTCCCAGACCCCTGCAGGCTCAAGGAGTTTCAATCCGGCTCCTTCACAGATCCAAGGACCTCGGCACTGGGGCAGATTCACTGCAACAATTGACATCAATTAAGATCCAGGATCAGAAACAGGATGAATCCCATTCCTTTTCCCTTTTTTTTTTGACGGGCAACTTCCCTGAAATCAGCAGGGGAAAAAAAAGGGCAAAATCCTTAATTCGCCTCAAAGAAGCCACCGGGCTCCGGGAATGGGAGCGGGGCTGGAATTCCGGGGACAATTCCAGGCTGACCAGGACCTGCCCCATCCTCCGCGGGTGCTGGAAGCGGGAGGCTGGGAGCGTTCCCTGCTCCCTGGCAGGCTCCCGGGGAGCGGGAACGGCTCCCGTCTCCCGTTTCTCTCCCCCCCCAAAGGCCCCAGAGCGGAGTTTACAATTGAATTTTCCGCAGTTGTAATCCCGAGCCTTTGTGTACGGAATGTTTAATGGAAAAGGCCTTTTTCAAATTAACGTGGCATTCGGGGGGAAGGAAAAAAATACACAACCCCCTCCATGTGGTTCTGGTTCGCTATGGAAGTGCACTTGGAAAAGGGAAAAGCGCCGGGGCTGGGCTGGCAGGGAAACAGGGATCTCCCGGCACACACGCCTGCTCGGCAGCAGAATTCCTTCGGGAATGGAGCGGATCAACTCCCCCCCCCGTGGCTCGGGGCTGCTCCTTGGGGGGGAAACGGTGTTCCCAGGTGGATTTGGGGTGTCTGCCGTTGGAATGTTGTTGGGAAGGGAGTCCACGAGCAGGGGCAGCGGCCCGCCGTGTCCGCCTGGAATGCTCCCGCCAGGACGGGATTATCCCACTTTCCTCTGCTCTCCTGGAATCCTCTGTCCCCAACGCAGGAAGGGCATGGAACTGTTGGAGCAAATCCAGGGAAGGGTCATGAAGAATGGAGCACCTTCCCTCTGGAGCCAGGCTGGGAGAGCTGGGAATGTTCACCTGGAGAAGAGAAGGCTCCAGGGAGAGCTCAGAGCCCCTGCCAGAGCCTAAAGGGGCTCCAGGAGAGCTGGAGAGGGACTTGGGACAAGGCACGGAGGGACAGGACACAGGGAATGGCTTCCCACTGCCAGAGGGCAGGGGGAGATGGGATATTGGGAAGGAATTCCTGGCTGTGAGGGTGGGGAGGCCCTGGAATAGAATTCCCAGAGAAGCTGTGGCTGCCCCTGGATCCCTGGGAGTGTCCAAGGCCAGGCTGGACGGGGCTTGGAGCACCCTGGGATAGCGGGAGTTACTAATTATGAGGCTCCCGTATTCCCAGAGGGATTTTCCCATCTGTTCCTACATCCTGAGCACCCCAACTTCCCCCATCCTCCCTCCATCAGCTCTTCCAGCACCACCATTAAATCCCATCTTTTTTCCTCAGTGGATTCAGCACCTTCCCAGCACTGGGGAAGGGCAAACTGCTGTCACCGGGCTCGGCACTGTCAGGGAATAACAGATGGAAAGGGGAATTCCTGATAGGAGAGGGGAGAAAAACGGGATGGAGGAGATGGAGATGGGAAGAAGGGAAATATTTTCCTACTGACCCTGCACTGGGATTGAGACACCACAGCCCCAAAATGGCCAAAATCCAGGTTTATATTGGTTATTTGTTTAAATATCCCCACATCCCCATGTCTGTCCCTACATCCACCCTGAATCCATCCCAAATTCAAGGGCTTAATAAAAGAGGAAAGATATAAAAAGTGTGGGGCCTGAATCCATCCAGAATCTTCCTAAAATACATTAAAAAATCCCATTTATCCCGAGGAACTCCTGGGGAGCAGCATTCCCATGGCCTGCAGAGCGACCCCACAAAATTAAAGGTGTTTTTCCCCACAGAATGCCGAGAGATTATTTACATTTCCAAAGTTCTGACCCAAATCCTGCAGAATTTGGGATGTTTTTCGAGGACAGGAGCAGCAAACCAGGGCACCTGGGGGGGCAGCACACTCAGCATTCCCACCCCGCCCGCTCCGTTCGGGATGCGGCTTGGGAAGGAGGATTTGCCAGTCTGGGTTTTAAATTCAGCCAGAACTGATTTGCTGTGGCAGAGAATTCCTATTTATCAAAACTAAAAAAAGGGAATTTTGTCAGGATTCAAGTTCCCATCCCTTTCAGTGTAAGAGTCTGGAGCTCTCCCTCCTTCTCACTGGATGGGCCGGAATAAAAACCAAGATGGGATGGGCATTTCTTCCCTGATTTATTTCTCTCCCGGTTTTCAGCTCCTTCATCCTCTCACCAGCGATTCCCTCCGGTTTTCCAGGGTTTCAGCTCCTGATCCCTCCTGTTCTGCATTACAATTCCAAGCTCCCTCTGCATCCAGGAGCCGTTTGTGGCCATTCCACACGTCCCGAAGTAACGGGAGTCGGGGATTGGGTTACGGGGTGGGTGAGACGGGTTTTGTTCCCAAAGAAAACCCTCCCAGCCCAGGAAACCTGTCAGGAATCACAGGCATGGAAAACCAGGGCAGCATCTTGCACTCCACACTGCCACTGACGCTGCTCTGAGGAATTTCCCATTCCCAGGATACAAATCCCAGACTCACAGAATCCCTAAGGTTGGGAAAGACCTCCCAGGTCATCAGGTCCGAGTGTCAAGGCCACCACCACTGCGGCCAGCGCTGCCCCGTGTCCCCAGGGGCCACATCCACAGGGATTTTAGATCCCTCCAGGAATGGGGACTCCACGTCTGCCAGGGCTGGGCAGCCCTTTCCAGGAAGGAATATTCCCAATCTCCCACCTGAGCCTCCCCTGGCACAGCTTGAGGCTGTTCCCTTACCTCCTGTTCCTGTTCCTCGGGAGCAGAGCCCGACCCCCCCTGGCTGCCCCCTCCTGTCAGGGAATTTCCCAGAGGGAAAAGCTCCCTCTGGATCCTCCTTTTCTCCAGGCTGAGCCCCTTTCCCAGCTCCCGCAGCCGCTCCTGCTGCTCCAGCCCCTTCCCAGCTCCGTTCCCTGCCCTGGACTCGCTCCAGCCCCTCCAGATCTTTCCTGCCATGAGGACCCCAAAACTGCCCCCGGACTGGAGGCGCCTCAGAAATGCCAAGAAAATCCCACATTCAATCCGTGGGCTGTTGGAGGAGGGGCTTTGACCCTCCCGATCCCGGCGGCACGAGCTTTTCCACGGCTGCTTTGCCATGGATATTCCCTTTGCTGGGATTTCAAACCCAACACTTCTGTCCCTGCAGAGCTCTGAAATTTTCCTCCTCCCAGCTTATTCCTCAATCCCCTAACGCTGAGGGGACATTCCCGAGAGAATTCCAGACTGAGAGCAACTAATCCAGCACTGAACCCGAGCCCCAGAATCAGCATCATCCTGGGTCCGACGGGATGCGGGATTTCTGGATCATTCCTGGTGCTGTTTTCCACAATTTGTAAATAATTCATGGACATTGCTCCTCGGGATGAGTCCCCGAGGCGGGTGAGATTCCAAGAGCTTCCCTGATGGAAGTGCCACCCTCTGCCAGCGGCACATCCCTCGTGCTTGGAGCCCCAGGTTGGTGTCACCGCGGAACAGCTCCGGGAAATGTTCCTGCTCCAGCCAGGAGCTCAGGGAGAAATTAAAGGATTAAAATAGGACCAGGCCGAGGAGGAATTAAAAAATGAAAATAGAAGCAGCTCCGTGCTGGTGGAGCTCCCACGGACGCCAGGGAGCTGCAAACCCCGGGATTCAGCTTCCCATGGAAGCGCTCGGCGCGGTCCAGATCACCTGGGACGGTTGAAACGCCGGGGGATCCCCCCAAACCCCAGGATCTGAGTCCATTCCCCGCCCCTCCTGTCCCAGAGACACCTCTGGGTGTCCAACCTCCTGGAAGCCAGGAGGGGCAAAAGCAGCGGGAGGAGCGAGGCCGCGGGATTTGGAGCTCGGGAAAGGGGATGGTGAGCCGGGTCCCGCTCGGAGGGGCGAGGGATCGGCAGCAAAGGCAGGGATGTGTCCCACAGCTCCGGAAAAAAGGGATGGGCCACAACCTCCTTCAGCACTTTTAGACCCTAAAATCTTCATTGTGTGGGGTAACAGGGAATCCTGGAATGGTTTGGGTGGGAAGGCACCTTAAGGATCAACCCATTCTCACCCCATCCATGGGCAGGGACACCTCCCACTATCCCAGGGTGCTCCAAGAGCCGTCCAGCCTGGCCTGGGACACTGCCAGGGATCCAGGGGCAGCCACAGCTTCTCTGGGAAGCCATTCCGCTGTTTTCCCACCCTCCCTGCTATTCCCTGAGCAGATGAAGTGGAATTTGGATGGCTTTGTGGCTTTGTGAAGGGAAACACAGGGAATGTGTTGGGCTGATCCCAACAGATCCCGACGGAGCGGCGAGGGAAAGCCGAGCCTCCGGCTCAGCCCGAACCCATGGAGCACCTCGTGTCCTCCATCCCTATGGGCTGTCCCCTGGAACATCCACAGTGCCCCAAAATGGTGGGATAGAAAGGAAAAATCACTGTGCTGTCCACAAATTGAGCTTTTTCCTCAATTAGCAGCTGATATTCCCTAATTTGAGGGTCCGTGGCACAGCCTGGTCCCGCTCCCTGCTATCCCAAAGGGTTGCCTGTCCCTCGGGATACAATAATCCATCTCCAGCTTTTCCAGGAGAGTATTCCTCACGTTTTCCCAGTCTCCTAGGCAGCAGTTGCAGCCTTCCCTGCAGCACGGGGCTCACGCACCTTTCCCTGGGTGGAAGGAAGTCCTGACCAAATAACCCTTTAATCCTTTAAATTAATTAACCCTTTAAATTAATTAACCCGAGCTCCGGCCGACCACGGCTCCACAGAACCATCCAGGCTAGAAAAGACCCTCTGGATCCCTGAGTCCAACCACTAAACCAGGAATTACTCAGGGACTGAGCACAGGAATTCACCTCAGACCAGGGCACGCCCTCCAGAAGAGCCCACCCTGCTCATCCAGGGCACGGAAGAACCCGACCAGGAGCACCAACCCCAATCCCCTTCTCCCCACCGGGAGCTGGAGACCACCAGCAGACCCTCCCGAGCTTCCAGAGGGCGAGGCTCACCAGCCAATCCCATTTTACAGCCAGGATTCTTTTCCCACTCCGTTCTGGCCGGGACAGGAGGGTCCTGTCGCCGTTTCCCATATTACACCAGGAAACCCCGCAGCCGGCAGCAGCGGGAGCACAAACCGCGCTGGCTGCTGGCACCAGAGCGGGTGCAGCCCAGATCCAGCTGGAAATCTCCTCCTGATAAAAGTTCACGGAGCGTTTTGAATCCATCAAAAACCTCCAGGCCGCCTTGGGATAGGCAGGAACCCGATCCGATCCCATCCTAAAGAACTCAGAGCGGACACGGGCAAGCACGAGCCGCCTCGTCAGGCACCTCCTGCTGCTCGTTCCTCTCCGGAATTTATGATTTTTTAATGATCTCTTCATTGATTGGGGTCTGTTTTTCGCGGGCAGGCTCCGAAAGGCAGAGCCCTGACAGCTCCCGACAGGAGCAGGGGCTGCCCCGGGATGAAAACGTGCTCGTGCCGAACGTGCCGATGGAATCCGGGCGCCCTTCGGGGCTGGGAAGGTGATAAAATCTGGTGAGCAACGCCTGGGTTTTTAATCTGAGCACGAGGGGAGCTGGGAGGTTGGGGTTTGCTCCCCCGAACGCCAGGTCTGACTCACAAACGCTCCCTGCCTTCCCCTCCCGGTTCAGCGATCCGGCTCTGAGCGCCTCGGCGGGGATGTGCACCCTCGGTGAGGGCAGGAATTCCCGTCTCCAGATGTTCCCCGGCATTCCCAGTGCCCGTCCCTGCCTCACACCTGAGCTGTAACCCAAAGTGAGCTTGATTTGGGTCATCTCAGGAGAGAAAATGAAATGAGAATCGCCCAAGCTTTGGTTTGCTCGGTGGGCAGAGCTGCCTGGGGGGGTTTGGAGCAGGTGGGAGCGTGGTTTTGGGGGTTTTGGGGGCTCATCCCGACTTGGAGTTGTTTTACAACGGAATTCCTCGGGGTTCCCCATCCCTGGAAACTCCCAGGGTCAGGCTGGACAGGGCTCTGAGCACACTGGGGTGGTTGATGCTGTCCCTGCTCGCTGCAGGCACAGCCGGGCTCTAACCCCCCTCCGACCCCAACCACCCCGGGACTCCACGACCGTCCTCGTTCCCGACCCCACTGGCAAACACAGGAAACAACAGCACTGCCAGGAACCCGAGGAAAACCCCTGGATGCCCCACGGGGTGGTTGCCATTCCCCAACACAAATCCACAATCCGAGCCGGGATCAGCCGCGAGCGGTCGCGGACGCCGCCGGGGGCCAGCGCATCCCGAGACGCGGAGGATCCGCGGAGGATCCGCGCTCCTCCTCGGCCCCAAAATCCCAATCCCAAAAGCCCAATCCGCCGGCTCCTGTTTTTGTCCGCCCCTGAGCCGCAGGCAGGTGCGAGCCCAGCCCGGGCTCCCCTCGGAGCCGCCCCGCCGCGCCGGGAGGACCGCAGGCTGCGCCGCTTCCGCGCTCATCAGATAAATCCTTGCGGGAATTTTGGCAGCGACGCTCCCAAGATGAGCTCGGCTCCGCTCCAAACGGTTGGAAGCGGCTCGGAGGCAGGATTTGTTTGATAAGGGATCTCTGGCTTCCTCCCTGCCTTTGCCCCAGCATGTCCGTGGCTTTCCTGAGCCTGTTCGGCTCTCGCTCCACAAGGTCAGCACCACAGTGGAGCTGACTCTGACCCCAAATCCGTGTGGGGCCGACAGACCTGGACTGCAGCTGGAAAAGACTTTGGAGATCATGGAATACTTGGGGTTGGAAAACACCTTAAAGCCCATCCAGTGCCACCCCTGCCGTGGGCAGGGACACTTTTCACTATCCCAGGGTGCTCCAAGCCCCATCCAGCCTGGCCTTGGACACTTCCAGGGATCCAGGGGCAGCCACAGCTCCTCTGGGAATTCCATTCCCCACCCTCACAGGGAGGAATTTCTTCCTAACGTATAATTAGGAAATGATCCCTGCCAAAGTGGAGGAAAACAGTTATGGATTTATGCCATAAAGGTATAAAGGATCGGGATAAAACTCCTTTGGTCTGCTCTGGCTTTGAGCAGGACATCACTGAGGTTCCTCACCATCCTTTGAGGTGAACCAAGACTCAGGAATTTTAAATTAAATTCCCAAGGCAGCAGCAGAAGAGCGAGTCCAAAGCCACGGGAAGAGCCCCCGTTTTCCCGTGTTTGTAAGAACCTGGAAGACCAAAACCCCCAAGAACCACAGACCTGAATTCAGGGATCCGATAACCAAATCCCACACGCAGTGGATGATCCATAGGGACCCCCCCCACACAGATTCTCCTGGATATTCTCGCTTAAAAAGCAGGACCGAGTGGCAAAGAGTGGATTTATTCCTCTGGAAGGTTTTACCACCTGAGCTTCCTGACTCGGGGCTGGTAGGAGATTTGGGATGCCTCTGGAAGGCAAATCCTGAAGGAATCCGGCTGAAAGATCCCTGAAAGCTGCTACTGTATGGTAGAAGCATTTCCCTTCTCGTGCGAGGAAGGACCCTGGGATATTCATCACGGATTCCTGCAGCATCCATTACCGGGGCTGCCCTGGGCAGGATCGAAACGGAGCAAAAGCTGCCAGTCAAAACACTGAGAACCTTGGAATTCCTCCTGCCTCTCGTCCTTCGCCGCCATCCCGAGCTGCTCCGAGCTGACACCACCAATTCCTGCAGGCTGTAACTCAGCAGCTCGCCCTGCGGCAAGGCCCCGCCGCCTCGGGAAAACGGAATTTATTGGGAAGGCTCCCAGCCATCCGCTCCCTGCCAGCAGCCAGAGCGGGAGCGGATTCCGCACGGAAAGAGCTCAAATTTTCTCTCTCCTTGGGACACAGGGAGAACTCAGGATTTGTGACCTTTGGACAGGTGGGTCACGGGAAGTTTGCTTTGTGAGGACATTTTTCCAGCTGCCGCCACGGAATGGCTCTGCCTGGAGAGGCTTTGCTGGGAACGGGATGCACAGCTGGGGAAAAACGCCCTCTGGAAGTTCACAAGGAGGTGGAGAGCGGGATCTGAGAGGGTCACATTCCCATTCAGCACCCAGGGTGGGGCAGGTGGCCCTGCCCGTGGAACGAGATGATCTTTAAAATCCCTTCCAACCTGAACCAGCCTGTGATTCCAGGATTCCATGAAACTCCCTGTGCTGGTGCTGCCTGCTGGAAAAGCCAACACGCTCGGGCTTGGAGAACTCTTTGCACGTGGGAAACACGAGGAAATCGAGGCAGGATGGGAGTGCAGGGGCTGTAAATCCCCACTCTGCTGTGCTCCCTGTCCTCTCCCACCAAAACCATCTGCCCAGCTGTCGGGAGCAGCAGGAGACCGGCGGCGCGGAATTCCCGAAAAACCAGTGCCACAAAAACAGAGGCCTTTGGAAATCCATGTTTCTGGGGAAGTTTCCACCAGGAACACTGGGAGCACGGGATGAGGGACAGGGATGTGCCCTAAAGTCACAAACTCCTCTCCCTGGGCATGGAGAGAGTCCCTCCAGGAACACTGGGAGTGTGGGATGAGGGACAGGGATGTGCCTGCAGTCACCAGCTCCTCTCCCTGGGCATGGAGAGAGTCTCTCCAGGAACTTCTTGCTCCACGTACCCACAGCGTGCCCGAAGTGCTAAAATCCCTTTTGTCATTCCCTGCCCCTTACAAGAAACCAAAGCCAGGAGCGTTCAAACCCCACTGAAATGAGAATTTAAACCCCGCCACCCCCGAACGTGCTGGGGTCACTCCCGATGGACGAACCCACGCCCGGGGCCGGGCATCCCGCGGTGTCCCGAAGCCACGTGGGCCGACAAAAG
>VZRJ01007989.1:17820-38613 GCA_013397565.1 Ptilonorhynchus violaceus | reverse complement strand
GGCGGACGGGAGCCCCGCGATCGGGCGGGTCTTTCCCCACCTCCCCATTCTTCTGGTAATTCGTCGATGAAAGGAGCCGCGGCCGCCGGGCCAGCTCCGTGCGGATGGAAGCCTGGCGCGGGCTCCCTCCGCTCTCCGCCCCGCTGACGGATCCCGTTCCCTCCGACCCGCTCGGGTTAGTCGAGTTACAGCCCCAGCCCGCCAACGACCCCGGCCCCGCACCTCGGCCCCGCACCTCGGCCCCACACCCACGTCCAACACCCGAGGCTGCCCGGGCTTCAAAGCCAGCCTGGGAGCCGGGAGCGGCCTCTGCCACCGCTGCGGGTGGAAAGAACCCTCAGTTCGCTCCACCTCTCGCTCCCAAATCCCACTGATGCTTCCAAAGGCAGGGATGGGGGTGCCAGCCTGGATTAGGGGCTGGGCATGGGAATGGAGATGGAGGAGCTTTGCTGCTCTGGGACAGCAGCAAGGTGGGAGCTCCCAGCCTGTGGAACCGGCACAGAGCTCCCCTCCCGCCCAGCTGGGGCCGTCTGGGGGTTCAGTTCGTGTTTTTAATGACCTGAGGCACTTGTGAGCCAAAGCTGCAGGGGAACACTCCTGAACACTCCACAAATCCAGGGCCTGACCGGGCAAAGTTTATCTCCGGGGGTAACTCTCACCTCACCACAGCACAAGGCTCAGAGCTCTTTAGCTCTTCCCAGTGGTTCAAACCCAGCTCAGTGGTCCTTGGGATTTTGCTGGATGGGAATAAATCCTGAGTGTGAACTGTCTGACGGAGCACTTCCCCCACAGACCCACCCAGGGACCGAGCAGGCAGCTCCAGTCCTCGCTGACTGTAACAAACTCACCCCCAAAAGCAGCTTTAAAACACTGGGAACAGGTTGGATTTCCACACAAAAGTAAATCTGAGGTGTTGGAAAAGAAGAAGCCGAGGTCACCGTTCTGGCCCGGACACACAGACAGGGGCTGGGTCATGGATTGTGGGGCTGGAACTGTAAGGGGTCACCTATTGGTAAATTTAATTAAAAACAGGGAGGTACCAGCCCTGGGCCAACAGCACAAGGACGTGGAGCTGCTGGAGAGAGCCCAGAGGGGCCACGGAGCTGCTCCAGGGCTGGAGCCCCTCTGGAGCCAGGCTGGGAGAGATGGGAATGTTCACCTGGAGAAGGGAAGGCTCCAGGGAGAGCTCAGAGCCCCTGCCAGAGCCTAAAGGGGCTCCAGGAGAGCTGGAGAGGGACTTGGGACAAGGCATGGAGGGACAGGGCACAGGGAATGGCTTCACATTGGAAAAGAGGAGATTTGGGTGGGATATTGGGAGGGAATTCCTGGCTGTGAGGGGGGGGAGGGGCTGGCATGGAATTCCCAGAGAAGCTGTGGCTGCCCCTGGATCCCTGGCAGTGTCCAAGGCCCAGATGGATAAAGCTCTGAGCACCCTGGGTTACTGGGAGGTGTCCCTGCCCATGGATGTGGTGGGAATGGGATGGGCTTTCAGGTCCCTTCCCACCCGAACCATTCCATGATTCCCTGACTGGCGCTGGGCTGGACCACGGCGAGGACTCAACCGACCTTCCCCAAATCCCAGCCTTTGCCTCCTGCCCTCGTTTTGCGAGGCGCCGATTGCTCAACTCCTCGTTGGCTCCCCCCCCCCGCCCGGAGCAGACACCCCGCCTGCGGGAAGGGCTCACCTGTGGGAACCGCGCGGAGCCGCCGCCGCCGCCAAATTCCTCGGCGGAGCAGCTCCAGCGCCGTAATTGGGATGTCACTCATCGTCGGTGCCGCGGAGATTATCCGGCAATTTAAACCAACTCCCGGCAATCGCAGCCCTGACACAAACCCAGCGCGCCCGCAGAGCCGGGGGTTTTTAACTCGTTGCATTTCCAGCAAAAAGTTTGAGGCCAGGAGGCTCCAGCTCGAACCCAGATATGTAATGAAAATGATGATTATAATAACAACAACAATAAAAATAGAGAACCAATAAGTAAGAACCATTTAGCTCCATGCCTTGGATTTCCTATGAAAGAAAATAAGGAAGTTCTCCAGGAATTTTCTGAAGAAATTCCGGCAGCTTTGGAGCAGCACTGGCACTCACAGCTCCCTGCTCACAGGTGAAAAATCCCATTTTTAGAGTTATCACGACATTCAAATGCACTGGGTGGCCACCAGCGGCCCCACTGCGGCGTTTCAGTGTCAGTTTACGTGGCTGAGGAGCTCTTTGGTGCTTTTCCTTAAAATCTGAACCAGAAACCAAGGGACGAGCTCGGATGAAGCCTCAGGCCCCACACCAGGCAGGACACGCCCGTCCCAGAGCCCTGCAAAGGTCAAGGACACAAATTGCCCAATAGCCCCCAAACCTAGAGCTGCCCAGCTCCCGGAGTCATGCACGGAAATCCCCGTCCTCCCCTCTGCCAAACACCCCCGGAAGAAACTCCTGGAAACGAGGTGGGAGGAGGTTTCTCCATCGTCCCTGCTCCTGGGCTCTGTGGCGTGACCCGGGGCGCTCGTGGCTCTCCCGGCCCTTTATCCCCAAGCCCAGCGCGTTGCCGGCCTCCCTCTTCCCTGACAAGCCCAGAAGTAACGGATTGACACCGGCCAGGATTCCCTGCGGGAGGGGATATTCTCCGAAGAGCTGCGGCAAGGGAAGGAATGCGCCCGGAGAAGGACGGGTGGCTTCAAAAAAACACATCTGGCTTAGCTTAGCCCGGAGCTCCGAGCAAACCGCAGCCGCCCCGGGAACGATCCCACGGCCCCGCGGCGGCGAGGAAATATCCCTGGGTGAGGGGTCGGGGTGGGACGGAGCTCCGATCCCCCGGGAGCGCCGTTCCCTGGAGGAACGGGACGGCTCCGGGAAGGTGAACGAGTTCGGCCCCCTCGGGGACGCGGTCGAGCTCCGGAGGTGTTCTGGGAATCCTGAGATTCCCAAGAGTCCGAGACCAGGAGGCTTCTCCACAGATTCGCATTCCCTGCTTCTGCACTCCTGTCTTAACCCTTTTTTTCCGGCAGTGACACGGGAAAGACGTGGACAAAGCAGCTCCAGCTGCTGACACCGTCATGGAATCCCAGAGTGGTTTGGGTGGGAAGGGACCTTAAATCCCATCCCATTCCCACCACATCCATGGGCAGGGACACCTCTAACTAACCCAGGCTGCTCAGAGCTTTATCAATCCTGGCCTTGGACACTGCCAGGGATCCAGGGGCAGCCACAGCCTCTCTGGGAATTCCATCCCAGAGCCTCCCCACCCTCCCAGCCAGGAATTCCTTCCCAGTATCCCACCCCAATCTCCCCTTTTCCAGTGGGAAGCCATTCCCTGTGTCCTGTCCCTCCATGCCTTGTCCCAAGTCCCTCTCCAGCTCTCCTGGAGCCCCTTTAGGCTCTGGCAGGGGCTCTGAGCTCTCCCTGGAGCCTTCCCTTCTCCAGGGGAACATTCCCAGCTCTCCCAGCCTGGCTCCAGAGCAGAGGGGCTCCAGCCCTTGGAATATCAGCCTGGAAGCTCCTGCACCACATTCATGTCCTTTGCCAGGGCTGCACCTGCAGCACCGCTGGAATCTGGGACACTTCCAGGGATCCAGGGGCGGCCACAGCTTCTCCGGGCACCCTGTGCCAGGGCCTCATCACCCTCACAGCCAGGAATTCCTTCCCAAGGATAATCTGGGGCTCTGAGCTCTACAGGAGCCGTTCCACAGGCAGCAGCTGCTCCCATGGGACGGAGAAATGTCCATAAAAACCGAACACCATCACACAGGCAGTGATTTCCAGCCTTTCTGGTGGAAAGGAGCCAGGCTGCTGCATCCCATCCCTGCCCATCCCCCAGAAAGCCGATTTCATCGAGAGATCCGATTGCAACCCCATCGTTTACCCAAAAAAACAGGGGCGGGGGGGAAGAAAAAATCCCTTTAGCCTAATCCACTTAAAAAACTCCACCTCATTTGTAGGTCGTTAGAGCCGCTCCCGTCTGCAGCATCCGGGCACGGAGCTCCCGGGAATTCCGAGGAGCTGGAGCCGAGGGTGTAGCTGAGTGTTTGGACAAGTTTCCAAAGGGCTCATCAGCTGCTGTGGCAGCCACGAGCAGCTTCCCAAAAAAAAAGGCAGTGGAAAATCTGGGAGTGAAACCCCAACCAAGCTCCAGCCCCGGCCACCATCCATCCCAACGTTTTCCATGTGCTCCAGGCTGGCGAGAGCAGTAATCCCGACCCTGCCGCTCCCTGCAGATCCCTGGGGTCGTGGACCATCAACAGCCACAACGCCCCTTTCCCGCCCTAAACCTTCAAGGATGTTTTCCAAGAGGAGGTTCTGTCCCACAGGAGTTCACCACAAGAAGTTTCACTCACTAAAAGGAAAAAACCACCTTTTTCCCCCCGATTACTGCTTGGCTTTCCCTCGATATCCCCAAATATCAGAGCTTTTCCATGGGGGAGAGGAGGAAACTGAGGCACAGGGAGCGTGGCCGAGCGCAGAGCCGCAGCCCCATTCCCGCCAGCCCCATCCCAGTCCCAGGAACCTGGATCCCATTAGTGGCTTTGGCAGAGGCCTTGGGCCGGGCTCTGCTCCTGTGAGCAGCTCCTGTGCCTGGAACACGGGACTTTCCTGCTCCATGGCTCGCATTCCAGCCCCGCGGGGCGGCCGGGGCCGGGGTCAGGGATTTGGGAACGCGTGAGGGCCGGGAGCAGCGGGATAGCGGGAGAGGAGCAGCCTCTGCTCCACAGAATCCACCATCAGGAACGCCGACCTTTCATTTTTCGGGATTCCGGGCCCGCAAACCAGGTGGCAGCTCATCCTGAAACAGTGCTCAGGACATGAAGGAAAAGCTTGGAATGTTTTCCCGAAATCTTTTCACACCAAAGCCAACACAAACCCTCAAAACGGCCCAGACAACGAGGGGCACGTGGATCCCGTTCCTGGAGCGCCCTGGGATGGGGGAAGGCGCCCTGCCCGTGGCAGGGGACTGGGACAAGGTGATCCCGAAGGTCCCTTCCCACCCAAACCATTCCATGGCTCTGTGACATCCGGGCAGGGGGAACTTCCTCATTTCAAACATAAAACATAATTACGAAATTATCTTTTCAGGACCACGCTGCTCCCAAAATAAAAGCTGAGGCCTCTGGGGTTGATTTTTGGGACCTTCCAACCTAAAGGCAGCTCCAGAGGAAAAAGCCTCGGGACCTTCTCCAAGTGACCAGCTGGAGATATTCCAGTTCTGGAATATTTTCTTTTCCCAGAGAAACTGGAGTTGTTTCGGATACCCCACCCCAAACCAGCTCAGTGAAGCTGGAATCCCTTCCCTCCCTGCTTCTCAGGGATGGGATGAGACCGGGATGAGCAAGGAGAGGAGATATTTGTGGGGAAGAATGTGATAAAAAAGACAAAACAAGGGCAAATCTGAAGATGCGTCTGCATGCAAAGGTATTGGAATCTGTCTGGAATGGGGAAAATATCCCAGCATTCCCAACCAGAGCAGAGGTTAAATGTAGCTAAAAGTAGCTGTGAGAAACCACCAAGGATTTAATTAATAATAATCAATAATAAGGGCCACATCCTGCCCAAAACTTCAAAAAAAGCTGCCACTGGCTCCATTTGGAAAATTCCCACCTGGATTTTCTATTCCAGGTGCCCATCTTTAAGCCAAGATCAAACTCTGCTGTTGATGGTGCTCACTCATCCAGCCTTTCCCAGGACACCGAGGGTGGGAAAACCTCCCCAAATGTATTCCTGATGCGATTCCCGAAGGAATCTGCGTTCCCACGCATTCCCCAGAAAGCAGCTCCAAGGGAAGCCTGCTCCCGCTTGGGGCTGCCCTTGGGATCCCTCCTGCACCTTCCCCTGCTGGAGGAGCCTCAGATCCTGACTCCAGGAGGATTAAAAGGTTTCTTTAAGGGAAACCCACAGCAATGGGATCAGATCCCACACAGGAATCCAGAGGAGTTTTCCAGCCCTGCCGCTGGATCCAAATGGTTTTCCCTCGTGGCATTGTGCACTTGGCTCCCATCCTTCAGGCCGACCTTTAATGAGACCCCAGCAATCCCAAAGCTTCAATCCCAGGCTCACTCCTGCCCTAACTCCCTGCACTGCTCCAGAGCTGGAGCTTGGATCCCGTCCCCCTGAGCTCCAGGTGGGATGGCTGGGAACTCCCACACTCCATGGCGTAGGAGGAGTCACCTCAAGTGAAGGTGAAGAGACAGAATTCCAGCAGGAATTCCCTTCCCTTCCTTGTCCATGCCTCACTGGGGGATGAGATCTGCAGCTCCAGAGAGAGCAACAACTGACATTATTCCCCAAAATTTTACCTGGATTTGCTTCGCAGTTTCAAAATGCATGGAAAGATTCCCTGACCGAACTCTCCTGTTCCCAAAGCCCAGTGCCGGGATCAGTACTGGGATCTGGGGTGCCTGGAGATCAATATCCTGCCCATCAACAGCTGGAGCCAAACGGGCGCGGAACACGAGGATCCCCCTGGAGCGAAGAGCCGGGGGCTGGAACGCAGCGAATCCCAGGGGGGCGGCAGGAGCAACGAGGGAATTCCAGCGAACCATTCCCAGGTCACACTTGCACCTCTCCAGGCCAGGAGGCAGCGCAGCCTCTGGAGACACAGAGCTGGTCCTTGAGCATCCCACAACAAATCCATTAATCATGGAATGGGTTGGGTGGGAAGGGACCTGAAACAGCATCTCATTCCCATGGGCAGGGACACCTCCCACTATCCCAGATTGCTCCAAGCCCCGTCCAACCTGGCCTTGGACACAGCCAGGGATCCAGGGGCAGCCACAGCTTCTCTGGGAATTCCATGCCAGGGCCTCCCCACCCTCCCAGCCAGGAATTCCTTCCCAATATCCCACCCCAATCTCCCCTTTTCCAATGTGAAGCCATTCCCTGTGTCCTGTCCCTCCATGCCTTGTCCCAAGTCCCTCTCCAGCTCTCCTGGAGCCCCTTTAGGCCCTGGCAGGGGCTCTGAGCTCTCCCTGGAGCCTTCTCCTCTCCAGGTGAACACTCCCAGCATTCCCAGTGGGAAGTGGTGCCCGAGCTGCTGACAGGGAGCAGCAGGGAATGAGGGAGTAAATCACAGCACTGCGCGGCCCCAGCCTCCTCCAGCTCTCCACTCTCCCCTTCTCCCATTATATCCCGATTTTCTCCGCTGTTTTTTCCTCCTGGCCGTGCCTAAGGAGCTGCTGGGGGGGCTGGACACCCCCAAGCTGTGAATGTGCTGGAAAACACCCCTGGATGGATCCAGCTCTGCCTGAGCCCAGCACGGAGCCCTGGGGAGCCTTCCCAGAGCGGGTTCCATTCCAGGGCCTGCTGCTTTTCCCTGCTATTTATATCCCGAGCGCGATCAGACGAGAGGAGGAATCAAAAAAAGAAAATATTCTTTCCACAGCCCATGACATCACCTTTTCCTCTTGGAAAAGTCTGCAACTCCATATATATTCCTGCACACAGCCCCACACAGGCTGGGCTCTCTCTTCACGGGAGCAGAACATTCCCATCCACACAAATTAAAGGATAATCTATAGGAAAAATACGCTACTGGAGAGAAATTCGTGCTGGAGGCTCCTCTGCTTTCTATTAAGGGCCCTTTGGAAGGAGTTCCGAGCGGCTGAAAGGCAGAGGGATAATTAAATGCCCTAAATTATGGTTTGAAACGGACAGAGGGAAGGTTTGGATGGGACATTTGGAAGGAATTCCTCCCTGTGAGGGTGCCGAGGTCCTGGCAGAGACGTTGTGAACTCCTCACCCCTGGCAGCGTCCAAGGCCGGGCTGGCCAGGGCCGGGGATAGCGGGAGGCGTCCCTGCCCACGGCAGGGGGTGGGATGGGACGGGATTCGAGGTCCCTTCCCACTCAAACCATTCCGGGGTCCCACATTCCGTGGGGATTGAGCTCCAGCAGCGCTCTCCCACAAACCGGGAAACCGGGAAACCCGTGCACGCCATCCGGGGCAACGCGCCCCGGAGCTCCGGCAGCGCCTCTGGAGCCCCCCCACACGAGAATTCCCACCTCTGCCGGGGCGGGAGGGACAACAGGGCGACCCCCCAGAAACCCCCGAACCTAAAACCACGGGAGACAAACCGTTCCCACCGGGAGCCGCTCAGCAAAACCGGCCGGGCCCGGAGCTCCTCTCCGGCCGACCCCGAGCGCCCGGCGCGTTCCAGGCGGCCGTTTGCCGCCGGCGTCCCGGAACGCCGCTCCCCGGGACGGGACTGGCCGCTCGCACCGGCTCCTGCTCCTGCAGAAGCGATTGTTTTCCAAAGGCTTTGGAAAAGCGATCCCGCACGGGGGCCGCGTTCCAGGCAGGATTCCCTGCCCCCCTCTCCACGTTTCAGGCATTAGGAGGAGCGGAGCGAGGACAGACTTTGTCCGCCTCGGGTCCGACTTGCCACAAATTGAAGGATGAAAATACACTTTTTTTTTTTCTTCGTGGCACGGAGATTTACAGAATAATTTAGGTTGGAAAAGATATTTGAGATCGTGGAATGGTTTGGGTGGGAAGGGACCTTAAGGACTATCCCATTCCCAGCCCCATCCGTGGGCAGGGACACCTTCCACTATCCCAGGGTGCTCCAGGCCCTGTCCAACCTGGCCTTGGACACTTCCAGGGATGAGGAGTGAGGAGTTCACAGGCTTTCTGCCAGGGCCTCACCACCCTCACAGGGAGGAATCCCTTCCCAAAATCCCACGTAAATCTCTCCTCTTTTCCCTTAAAACTCTCCCCCTGTGTCCTGGCCGTGCAAAAAGCCTCTCTCCCTCTTTTGTTTTCCTCCCCTTCAAGCCCTGAGGAGCTGCAAGGAGCCCTCCCTGGAGCCTTCTCCTCTCCCCTTGGACAACCCCAGCTCAGATCACGGAGCCCATCCGTGGCTTCCCATGCCCTTGGATCCCCCAGGGGCTGAGAAGAGCTTGGGATCAGAGCAAGCCCAGCCCTTTGCAGCAGGGCCCGGGCCCCGTGTGTGGTTCGGAGCCGTGACTCAGCTCCGGGGACCGTTCCCGCTCCCAGGCACGCCCGGCAGGGCTCCGAGCTCGGCTTCCCTCAATCCCTGCCACGGAAGATCCCGATGTGCCACGGGCTGTCAGTCCCCAATCCCACCCCACGGCCCCGCCAGCTCTCCGTCAGCAGCCAGAGGAAGGCCCGGAACGCCGAGCGGGATCACACCCCCGGGAAGATGGGGAGATGCCAGGAGAGGCCGGGGCACACCTACAGCTCCTGCCCCGTCTGTCTGCCCGCCTGTCTGTCTGTCTGTCTGTCTGGCACCACAGAACACGAACGCCAGGCTCAGCCCATCAGGCTCCAGCCCTGCTCAAAGCACACACACACAGAGGCTTTAAATAAAACGCACGGATCCGTGGCAGCCGGAATTTCCAGCGCCGGGAACGCCCCAGCCCCGCCCAGCCCACCGCTTCATGGCAGCCTGGAACGGTTCGAGGCGGAAAAGACCACGGGCACGGACCCTTCCACGGGACCGGGCTGCTCCAAGCCCACCCAACCCCGCCTGGATTCGCGGGAAGATCCAGAATAAAAACCCCCAACCGAGAACCACAGGGATTAAAACCTGATCTGCGCGAGAGATCTCATCCCAAAACACACAAAACTCCCGATTAAGCACCACAAACAAAAGCTCTGTCTGGCCAAACCAAGCCCAGATTTTGACCAATTAATCAGAAAAGACGAGAGCGGAGCCACGGAGCCGAATTATCCCATTTAAGGCGCTCGGGGTTTGCTCAAGCAAGAGGAAGGCTCGGGGTGACTCACGGGGCCCGACCGCTGCCATCCCGGCGGATTATCCCGTAAACACGAGCGGGGCCGGGGAAGCTGGGCCGCTTAACAGCGACTGCTGCAGCATTTATTTATTTTTTTACCGGCCAGTTAACACCCAGCACTGCAATATTTATTTATTTGCTGTGAGGCAGGGCTGGTGCATGGCTCCCAGCACTGTGAACAAATTCCCACAGCTGCGCCTTCCAACCTCAGTCAAAATAACCCCCGTGTCCCCTCAGAACTTCCCTCCCTCTGGCAGAGCTGTTTCCCAGCCGACGGGGATGGGAATCGGGGAACAAACATCAGGATCTCCCTGCCATTGCTGCACCAAATCCGTGCCAGGTGCTGCTTTTCCCAGTGGCTCCGGATTGCAGCATTTCTGGGACGCGTTTGGCTTCAGAGCAGGAAAATTCTCCAAGCAAGTGAAAAGTTCATCCCGGTCCTCTGCAAAGAGTCGGAGTCACAACTGCCCGGGAGAAGGGAAAAGCTGGGAGATTTCCTCTCTGATGGGATCAGTGAGGAACTTGAGTTACAGAATCCTGGAATGGTTTGGGTGGGAAGGAACCTTAAAACCATCCCAGCCCCCCCCCTGCCAAGGGCAGGGACCCCTTCCACTATCCCAGGCTGCTCCAAGCCCTGTCCAGCCTGGCCTTGGACACTGCCAGGGATCCAGGGGCAGCCACAGCTGCTCTGGGAATTACATGGCAGAGCCTCCCCACCCTCCCAGCCAGGAATTCCTTCCCAGTATCCCATCTATCCCTGCCCTCTGGCAGTGAGAAGCCATTCCCTGTGTCCTGTCCCTCCATGGCTTGTCCCAGGTCCCTCTCCAGCTCTCCTGGAGCCCCTTTAGGCCCTGGCAGTGGCTCTGAGCTCTCCCTGGAGCCTTCCCTTCTCCAGACTCCCGTGGCAAAGGCAGATGCAGCTCCCTGCAGCCACTTTTAACGGATCCACTCCAGCAACAACCTCGCTCCGCAATTATCCCGCCCGTCCAGCCCCATGGATGCGCTTGTTCGCTCCATCTGGCAAACTCCAGCCCCAGTGTCAGCTCATCCCCGGGATTGCCTCCCCCCAGCCAAGCCCAGCAGACCGTGGGGGGGTAATTTAAACTCCGAGAGCATCCCCGCTATCGATCCGGGAGCCTGGAGCGAGCTGCTCCCTGGAAATTCCCCGCAGAGATGAATATCCATGAGCACAGGAGCTGAATAAATCCTGCCCTTGGTGGGGTTCTGGAGGGTTTAAAGGAAGGAGGCAGGGATTATCCGTGCGGGAGCACACCGGGAGCTGGGGATGGGGCTGGCGCTCACCTGGCTCCACACAGCCCCGCGCAGACACGGAGCCCAGGAACGCGCTAAAGCATCCAGGGAAAACGGGGATTAAAGGAGCAGCTCGCAGCCAACTACAGCAAACAGCCTGGGATCATCTGCCTCCCTTCCCCCTCCTCTCCTCCTCCGCTTTCGGGGGTCTGCATCCCCAGGAACAAGGTGGGAACCACCCCAGCCCTCATCCCTGCGGGAATGATCCCCTTATCCCTGTTTCTCCCGGGCAGGGACGCTCCCACCAGGCCAGGCTGCCCCATCCAGCCTGGCCAGACATTCCTGCTGCTCCAGGGGGAGAGTCAGAGGCTCAAAATCACCACAGAACACGCAGATTTTGGCAAAGGGGCACCGGCCACCCTTTCTGTGTCCCCTGGAACGGGACACACGTGGCTGGGAAGGGGTTTGCATTTTCCATCAGGAAAGGGAACGGGATCATCAGGATCCGGAGCCGGTTTGGACGGACATTTTGTGCCCAGACCCATCAGAAGCCGCAGGGATGCCACAAGCACTTCCAGAGGGGAGCTCTGCTCGGCTGGAACCCCCCGAGCCCCCGGGGACACCTCAGCCAAGCCCTGCCACGGCAGAAAGGGCTGAGCTGACGATGGGGTGGGGTCACCTCATCCCCGGTGCCACCACAAACACGGGGTGGGATCGCTGGGGCTGGAAAATCCCTCTGGGATCATCACCTCCAGCACTGCCAAGGCCACCCTATGTCCCCCAGTGCCACATTCCCAGGGATTTAAATCCCTGCCAGGGCTGGGCAGCCCTTTCCAGGAAGAAATCTTCCCCAGTATCCCACCTACACAGCTTGAGGCCGTTTCCTCTTGTCCCGTCCCACAGGGAGCAGATCCCGACCTCCCTCAGCCATTTCCCCTCAGCCTCCACGGGAACGGCCTTTAGGAGACCACATTCCCAAATCCTGGCTCCCTGGAATTGCCAAAGCCCGTTTCAGGCTGGGAAGTGGAGCTGCTTTAGGGAACGAGCCCCCCCCTCAGCTCCCATTCCCTCCTCCCAGAGCAGAGCCGTGCCCTTGGAGCTCAGCTGGATCCTCGGGACAGACACTGACACCCCCCCCAATTAACCACCCCCAATTAACCACCCCTAGTCAGGGAGAAGGAGCTGCTGCCATCCCTGGCACCCAAAAGCCTCCACCAGCTGCTCCTCCAGGCAGGAACAAATCCCTTGGAAGCCTCTGTCCCACCCACTCATCCGCCGGGGACACTGGGACAGCTCCGGGCTGCTCCCACAGCTCCGTTCAAACACCTGGAGAGCCACAGGATCATCTGGGTTGGAAAAGCTCTCTAGGATCAAGTCCAACTGTTCCCCCAGCACTGCCAAGGCCACCACTGACTGTGTCCCCAAGTGCCACATCCACAGGGATTTGAAATCCCCCCACTCCTGCCCCGGGAGGTTTCGTTTCAGTGCTTGACAACCCTTCCAGCGAAGGAATTTTCTGTAGGAATCCTATAGGAAATCTGCACTCGAGCACTGCAGCGTCGACTCAGAGCCAGAGCACGGAACTTCCCACTCTCACCAGACCGACCTCTAAACCGTCCCAGCAGGCCCGGCCTAAAAATAACCCATTGGCACGTCCAACAGCAAAAAACCCCAAACCCGCCCGCCCTGGAACGGGCGGAACCCCCAGGAATGCAGATGGCCGTTTTGATCCCGGGACGGCGGGGAGCTCATTCATGGAAAAACCGTCCTAGGATTCTGCAGATCCGACAGGAAAGCTGGCGCGGGTCCCGGCGCGGGGCTCCCGGCTGTGCAGTGCCACCTTGCTGTCGGCTCATCAATCAAAGTGACAGCCGGGCCGGGGCTGCGGGGTCGGGACGTGCGGCACCCTCACCTCGAGCGACCCGGGAATCCGGGGCTGGAAAACGACACCGAAGTCATCTTCGTCCCAGTTCTTAACCCATTCCGAGTGATCTCCGCCCTGAGGGGTTCTTCCCAGAGCTCCGCGCCGTCATTCCCGGAGCTTCCCTCCGCTCTGCCTCCCCCATCCGTGCCCTGCCTGTCCTCACCGACCTCATCCCATCGATTCCCCTCCTAATCCGCGTGTCCAGCGCTCCACAAACGCCCCTCAATATTTGCACTCCTTCAATCCAGCGGGGGAAAAAATCAGTGGGAGACAACGGATTGCTCCGGGATGGAGCGTCTGGGAGGGAATTAACGGCTCCTTCCTGGGGGATACAGGGGTTCCCAAGGCCTTGCCACCAAAGTCACCTCGGTGGGGAAGGCCCCAGCGTCCCTCATCCCACGGGTGTTATCCCAGGAAGTTCGCTCCCCGGCTGGCTCCAGGTTTTCCAGGAGCTAAAGTTTCCCCGCTCTGAAATGATCCAGCTGCCCTTGAGAGATCCCGAGGAGGAGAATGACACGGATGCACCGGGATACTGTTTCCCTACGGCTTCCAAAGACAAGGAGAGCTCTGCCTTGACCACCCACCGCGATCCGGCTGGGGCATTCCAGGGAAACCCGGCAGCGCTTCCCTGCTACAGGAGCTCCCGGGGGGGGACAAAACCCCACGCTGCACCAGGGGAAGGTTGGATGTCGGGAAAAGCAGCTCCATAAAAAGCTCCTTTATGGACAGCTACTGTGTCCCCAAGTGCCACATCGGCTCCCGGATCTCCGGAGCGGCTTCGGTTTCACCGCCGGGGACGCGGAGGTGAAGGGCACCCACCCCTGGCCCTCTCAGCTCCCCATCAATCCCGCCTCAACCCGCGGGATAAGGGGGAATGTGGGCCCTGCAGCTCCGGGGTGTCCGTTTTCCCGCTCGGATCAGTGACTGCAGTTACAGGGAAGGGAATTTTGGGAAGGAGATCCCAGCTCCCACCAGCACGGCCCCCGTCCGGATGGGCCTGCCGGAGCAGCAGCAGCCTGGACGGACCAGGGGAAGCCAGAGGGGGCTCAGGAGGAGCCAGAGGCTCCACGGGAGTCTTGGAGGAATAAAACCCAATGGAAACACATTCCTGGCCCGGTGCAAGGCCCCGTTCGGATGAGGCTCTCCGGGGAGCCCCACTGGAGTGACGGCTTTCCCATAAAAATTGAGCACCCTGGGATAGTGGAAGGCGTCCCTGCCCACGGCAGGGGTTGGAATGGGATGGTCCTTGAGGTCTCTCCCACGCCAAACCGCTCTGGAATTCCACGATTATGGCAGAGACAAGCACCTCCCACCTCACCCCCTCCCACTCCCGGTGCCAATTCCCGCTTGGTGCCCTGCCCTGCGGGACATCCCGAGGAATTTCACACCCAACCACGCGGGACAGAACTCCGCTTCTTGCCTTCCAGCTCCTCATTTCCTCCCCTCGTTCCTTTTTGTCCGAGCCCGGCAAACCCTCGCAGGGGGAGAGGATTTGATTGTTTGTTTGCTGGGATCGTTCCCGAGCTCCGACAATTCCCAGAGCCCAGGAGCCCCGGCAGCCACGCGAGTGCTAACAGGACATGTTTGCACTCCCGGAGTTTGGTGGTGGTTTTTTTTGTGTTTGGAGGCTCTGGGGAGCATCCAGGCACTTCCAAGTCCTCCCCACGCCACTCCGTCCTTCCTGCACGGAGAGTGATGGATCCGGAGCCGGAGCAGCCGAAGGGGAGAGGGATCGCTGTGATTTTTGTGGAGTTGAACCACAAAAGGCTGGGTTTAAAGTAATATTAGGACCAGCTTAAACCCACCAAAGCAGGAAAAATCAGAGTTAAGGCTCTGCATCCGCTCTGGGCTCCTGCTTTTGTGTTTCCTTCCCTCTTCCCGTCCCTTTTCCGCGGAGCACGGCGAGCGGGAGCTTGGATTTCCAGCCTGAAGGATCCTTGCCCTGTGAGTCAGGCAGTTACCACTGATTTAAAAATAAATAAACCACTCCGTGTGCCCTCCTCCAGTCGTGCTGGGCTCTGGGCACCGACAAACAGAGCCCCCAGAGCCTGACAAGGCCGAGGCAGAGTGGTTTGGCCCAGCCCCTGGAATGTCCTTCCCGGTTTGCCGGGCCGGCCGCAGCCTGAGGGATCCCTGCCCGGCGATCCACGGCTGAGCACACGGATCCACAAGAAGATGCACCGGAGGGAGGAAAAAACAGCTTTACACATCATCTGTGATGGGTCTCCAGCGTGGAACAGCGTTCCCGATGGGAATCCCGGGAAGGGTGAGAGGTGCCAGAGGTGTGGGATGCTTGGAAAAGCAAGGCCATGGGTTGGAGCTGAGCCTGAACTTCAGGAGGTCCCAGGAGAGCTTGGAAAACACTTCTTGCTACTCCTGAGACATCTCCCAGCCGCCCTGAGCCAGCTTTTATTCCAGATCCAGCTGGTTTTCCAGGGAAAAGCCCTTCCTCTGTTGGTACTACCAGGGGTGCCGCGTGAACATCAAGGCACCAGGATCAGGTGATCCTGGGAGCACAAAAAGAGGCCAAAAAAAGGCCCCTCATTGAACACCTGCAGGTCTGGGGTGGTTAATTCTGGTTTGGTTTTAGTTTTAAAGTCATTCCCTCCATCCTCTCCTCCTGTTCCTCCACCTCGGCCAAGTTCCTTTGGGAGGTGGGAGAGGGCTGGATGGAGACACCTCAGTGCTCGGACTAATGGGAATTGGTCTCTTCTCCCCAGGAAAAAGCAACAGGAAGAGAGGAAACAGCCCCAAGCTGTGCCAGGGGAGGTTCAGGTTGGATATCAGGGAAAATTTCTTCCTGGAAAGGATTGTCCCGCCCTTTAACTCAATAATCCGTAACTTCACACATTTTCAAAGGTAAATTAACTCCAATTATGGATTTAGAACACAAATCCAGGCATTTCCGGGCAGAGAAATCCAATGTTCAGGGGTTTCTTTTGTGTCACCTTTGAGAGGACGCTCAGCCAGGAATCAGCACCGGGCTGAGCTCGGCTTTGGCCTCCCCAGGAAGGAAAACCAGGATAATTTGGAACTTTGGAAGCAGAGTGGTGGGACAGAAGGCGACAATATTAATATTATTATATTTTTTTTTTCCCGGAGCCAGGAAAGGGCTTTGGATCACCAGGACGGCGTGGGAGAGGCCGCCCAAAAAAGGGTTCAATAATTACAGCAGGAGCTCATAAAGGGAGGGCAGGATCCAGGGCAAAGACAGGAGGAAAATGGAGAGGAAAGGCTGGAAGAGGCTGATGGGCGAGGATCTTGGAGGTCTGTCCCAACCCTAACGATTCCACACTGACCATAAGTTAAACGGGATGCAAAGTGTAAATGTTGTCTTTCCACGGCAAAAAAAATTTCCCTTGCAAACTAAAGATGAGCAGAAAAACCCCAAAAGGACAAACCAGCTTCTCCAAGTCCTGGAATCACGGAGTGGCTTGGGTTGGGGACCAGAGAGATCATCCAGCCCCACCCCTCTGGGATGGGCAGGGACAGCTCCAAGCCCCGTCCAGCCTGGCCTTGGGAGGGATCCAGGGGCAGCCACAGCTTCCCCGGGCAAACCCCAGTGCTCAGATCCCCCTTTGGCCGGAGCAGAGCGAGGGAGTTCCAAGAACCGGCCGGGCTCGGGGCTCCGAGGCCGGGCAGGGCAGCGGGGGAGGGGGACGGAGCCAAGAGAAGGATTTGGAGATGAAAAGCAGCGACTGAAGCGAGCTGCAAACCCCTCGTGAGTCACCTTCCCACCCCTGCCCTCCCCGGCCCGTGACTAACGCGGCCACAAATCCGCCCGAGCTCCTCTCCCGGCGGGAACGCTCCGAGGCGCAAGCAGGGACACGCGGGAGGAGGCTCCCCGGCGGGAGGGAGCGCTCGGCCCATCGCCCCCCCCACCGTGATCCTCGAATTCTGCTGCATCTCCCGGGAAAACGGGCTGGGAACGGCCGAGCAGCAGGCTGGGCACGGCTCTGGGCTCACCCCCTTGTTCTCCCGCTGCTCCCCGCGCACTCCCTGATTGCACAGGGCTGGGAGAGCACATGGAACTGGGAAATATAAAAATAAGTTTGAAAAAACAACCCCAAACTCGCTGCCTGGTGAGAATGGACCCGAGTGCCCGTGGGATGCTGCCTTGGAGAGCTTGGAGGGGCCGGCTGTGCCTTCCCACCACCAAACCCCTCAGGGCACGGAGCACCAGGGTCCTTCAAGGCTCCCTTCAGCCCGAATTCACAAGGAGTTTCCCTGGGTCTGGGATGGAAGCCCTGGAGCACATGGAAGCAGCAGGAGACAGGGTTACATCTCCTGGAATGTCCTGAGCTGGGAGAGATCCACAGGGATCATGGATCCAGCTCCTGGCCCTGCACAGGTACCCCAACAATCCCACCCTGTGCATCCCTGGGAGCGTTGTCCAACCCCCCTCTGGAGCTCTGGCAGCCTCAGGAATGTGCCCATTCCCTGGGGAGCTGCTCCAGTGCCTGCCACAAGCACACAATTCCAAGCCTCCAGGTGCCTTTGGAGCATCCACCACCCAGGTCAGAGGGAGTTTCAAGCGCCTGATTGATCGGATTTCTCCCGGGAAGCTCGGAGAAGCAGCCAGGCTGGGCACCACCATTCCAGCACAACTGGAGCTCCCAGAGCAGCTCACACTTGCTGCTCCCAACGGGGGAGCAGGTGGCTCCTCAAAAGCAGGCGCAGAGCCCAGGAATCCAGGCTGCTGGAATGTGAGGCTCGGGGATGAGCTCACACTGCAGCTTTTCTCCTCTGTCCTCGCTCATATTTTTAGATAAAAAGGTGAAAAAAAAAGAGAACATCTGGTCAGTGCACACAGTGCAGAGGAGAGGGGGAACCTGGGAGAAGGGAAGAGGAGTTATGGATGCTCCTGGATCCCTGGAAGTGTTCGAGGCCAGGCTGGATGGGGTATGGAGCAGCCTGGGATAGCGGGAGGTGTCCCTGCCCATGGCAGGGGTGGAAAGGGTGGGATTTAAGGTCCCTTCCCACCCAAACCATCCCATAACTCCATGACTCCATGAAGAAGAGGGCACAGCGCAAGGGTGGAAGGGAATTGCGTTCCCAAGGGAAGGGAATTGTGTTCCCAAGGGGAGGACTCTTCCGTTGAGCATCTCTGTCAGAGGTAATAAGAGAAAAATGAAGGCATCAGAGGGAGACTTCCCATTATCCAGCAGGCCGGGATCCAGCAGCATCCCACAGTAACTACAGCTGGATTCCAGCACAGGAAAAATACACACAGGATATTTCCTATGGGACAAGCAGCAGCACAGAACCATGGAATGCTTTGGGATGGAAGGGACCTCAAAGAGCAGCTTGATCCAACCCCCTGCCACGGGCAGGGACACCTCCCACTATTCCAGGGGGCTCCAAGCCCCGTCCAGCCTGGCTTTGGACACTGCCAGGGACCCAGGGGCAGCCGCAGCTTCTCTGGGAAATCCATTCCAGGGCCTCCCCACCCTCCCAGCCAGGAATTCCTTCCCAATATGCCATCTACCCTGCCCTTGCCTGCCTTTACCTCACACACGGGGTTTGAAGGGCTGATGCTGCAATCCAAACCCACCGAGCCACAGCAGGGGGAGAGGGGTGGAAGCTCCTTGTCCCCATCCCTTGCACATCCACGTCCCTCCATCCCTGTGGGTCCCACCTTCCTTTCTCCAAACATCCCCGGATGCCAAAGTTGGTGCTTGCAGGGGGAATTCGGCACCCAGGATTTACAGTTCCCCGGACAGCCGGAGAGGCTGAGAGCACGGAGCCCTCATCACCCAGAGCGTTCCCTCCCCGGAGCCCAGAGTGAAATTCCTGGAGCGGATTTTCCTTGGAAAGCAGCCACGAGCGCTGATCCGGCTGCTGGGAGAGATGAGCCCGGCTGGGGCCTGCAGGGACCTCCCAGACCAACCAACCCCTCCCTCCTCCACCAACCTGCTCACAGCAATCCCATGGAAAACAGCAGCTGGAATATTCCCAGCTGCCCAGCAGCCGCAGGGAAAACAGGGAGTGATTCCAGGTGCAGGTCTGGGGTGACCTGGACGTCTCCAGGTATTTGGACATTCCGTGGCCAAGATGCACAAGAGGCAATTATTCCACATTTCAGCAAGGTTGTTTAGGTCTGACCATTTATGTCAGATTTCTAAAATACAGCACTGAGTGTGCAAGAGCAAAGTCTAAGCTGGAAGGGGGGAAAAGTAAATATTCCTTCCTTGTAAAGCCTGAAATATTGGAATCTCACTCCTACAAGAGGATTTGAGATGGGACTTGGTTTCCTCTATGACTCCATTAAAGGTGTTTGTGGATTTAGAATTGTCCCAGAACAGGAAATAAAGTCCCATTTTACATTTCTACCTGGTCAGAATTGTGATTTTGATTCCCTGGGCTTGACTCTTTTTTCCACACAGTGATGGAATTGCTCCTGGTTTCCTTGGGCTCGAGGAGAAAATCAGGATTTTGCTGTACTGAACTTGAGTCTGCTGCACCAGCCAAGGAGCAGCTCTGATGCCCCTGAACAAAATCATCTTTTTAGAGTTTATTTCCCACTACAAGGCTCTGTACTCAAAGCACAAACCAAGCCACCACATTTTCCCATCGCTTGATATTTTGTTGTACTAAGAATTAATTTTGGGTCACTCCCTTAATCATCCCTCATTTATTTGAGAATTTTCTCGGATTTACAACTGTTCTGTAACAGCTGCTGCTGAAACATGTTGGGAAAGAAGGAAAATCTCCTCTTTTGGTGCATTTTTGCCCACTCATTTTTCCTCCAAAGCCAGACAACTTCTGCCAGCTCGTGCAAAGTCCCTTTAACTGACAGAGCAGCTCCCAGGGGAGTACAAACCCACCTGAAACATTCACCTGGAATCAGCTTTAACATTTTGAGAATTCCCTCCTGAGATCTGCCCTGACCCTACTCTGTTCCAGTTCAATTTAGTGGCTTAAACCAGGAAGCATGCAGTGTCCAAAAAGAAAAATTTAAAGTTGAAGAGCAAACCAAAGACCTCTCCTTGCTGTGCCTTCATCCATCACCCTCCCACCCGCTCCCTGCTCCCAGCTGGAGCTGTGGCCCGGCAAGAAGCGCTGGGAGCACTGGAGCTCTGAGGGCCAGCTGGGATGGAGTGTGGGGACAATTCCAGCATGTCCCAGGATGAGGTCAGTGACAGGACCAGGGGAGCTGGGAACTACCTCATCCTTCCATGCTGTTGCTGAAAGTCAGGGATAGGTCAGTTCTCCTCTGCTCGGAGCGAGGAGCTGTTGTCCATTATCCATACAACGCCTCGCTTTTCCCCCATCACAAGCATCCCTGGCATCCAGGAGATCCAGGATCTCGCCTGCAACTTGGCAGAGCAGAGCATCTCCCCTTTCTCCTCACTTGTTCATGGAACCATGGAATGGTTTGGGTTGGAAGGGACCTTAAAGCCCATCCCATTCCAGCCCTGCCACGGGCAGGGACACCTCCCACCATCCCAGGTTGCTCCAAACCCTGTCCAACCTGGCCTTGGCATTCAGAGGTGCTGCTGTTTTTCAACACAAGAACAAAACTTGGGAATACCTCCCAAAACAAAGACGAAACCTCCGTGTCCAAGGACACCCACTGGGCACAGGAGGAAGGTGTGGAGAGGCTCCTGCTCATCCTCCTCCCCACCCGAGCTGGATCCCTCGGGCCGCGTTTCGCATTATGAACCGCACCAACCCTTCACCGGCTCCGCCTCACCGAGCGCTTCCCAGGCGTTCCATCCTTCCAGCAGCCCCGGCTCTCCCCTCCCAAATCCCGGCATTCCCGTCCCGGCGCTCGGAAAAGCCGCGAGGCCGCCGGGCGCCGCGGTGGCCGAAGTGCCAAGGAGCTCATGCAGATAAAAGCGCCGGGGCGGGCTGCTGATAACCCACACCGCTCCCGCC
>VZRJ01007985.1:44840-78759 GCA_013397565.1 Ptilonorhynchus violaceus | reverse complement strand
CGGAGGGTGGAGCAGAGTGGAGATGCCTCATCCAGGCTATTGTAATCTTTCCAAGGAGAAGAACTTGTTTACTGTTGAGAAACTGCATGGCACCTGTCAGTAAGGGGAAATAGGAGAAAATGTCCTGCTGCTGAGCCAACACCATCATGAAGGTACCCACTTCCAGGGTACAACCACTGCTCACTGGGCATGTGCTCTATATTTTTTTTGACTGTGTCTTTAAAAAAAAAGCGAGAGAATTTTACAACAAACAGTAACAAAAGTATGTATGACTAGAGTCACTCAAGCTCCACCTAACATAAGGATCAGTATAAAAATAAGTTGAGAAACGGAGAAAAGTTAGGAAAGGGTCCATGTTAGGTACTGGGATCAGACAATAGGCTGAACCTCTCTTCTCTCTGTAGGGATGACTATTGGGTAAGAATCACACTCTGTGAGTACTGAATATTTTACTGGGCATTAGAGCTTGTCTGTATATTGCTTTGAGCATATTTTGGCAGTCAGTCAATCCTTGAACCTTAACCTGTCACAATTTTCTGTTATTAAAGAGTGTTATTCTGTAAACTGTCAGTGAGAGTCCTTCACAGGTGCTGGCGGTCACTGGCAGCAGGTAACATACTTGAATAAAGAGGAAGACCCACTGAGTGTTCATAAAGTGAGAAGACTCACTGAGGGGTCTCCCTTATGCTGTTGGTGTATTTCCCTGAACAAGTCAGTCTAACCACCCTCTGATCCAGCAGGACTGCTCAGTGAGGGGTCCCCCTAATGGGACGCTGACAGACTGGTTGGGCACAAGGCGTTCAGCTTCCCTGGGGTGCTGATAGACAAATTAAATACTAAGGGCTGAGTAAATCTCCTGACACTAAGGGTTGAGGAAATCTGCCCTTTTCACATGACATCTCATTCCATATTGCTGGTGCTCTTCTTCCTTACAGAGCTCAGAGAGTGTGTGAAAAGGTTAGTTTCTCTAGTAGGTATTTGTTTATTGCTCTGAATCCCTACATGCAAAAAGAAACATGGTACCTTTTCTGTGGTTAGCTACCAGCATTTTTCAATATTTTGCCCATTTTTTAGCCTGAAGTCTTGGCTTGTCCAGCCTGCTGCCTGAGTACAGCTGTGCTTCCTGCTCAGCAGCTGTAACTTTTCTACCAGATTCTATTCCTGTGGGAATATTCCTCAGCATGTAGATGATGAAAATTCAATTACGCTTCTGTATCTATACAGTATATACTTTCTTTCTTGGAGAATTTTTAGACAAATTGGCAAGTATATCGCTAAGGTAGGACCTTCATATTTTCAAGAAAGCTTAAAGTGAATTGTGAAAGTAATTTCCATCAGCTAATGATCCATCTCATGATTACCAAAAATCAGGTTTTTGGTACTATTAATTTCATGCTAAAAATTTTCAAGAGTATTTTCTTTGTTTTTTTTCCCCGAAGAAATATGCCAGAAATATAAACCATATGATTTTCATCCTAGTCTTTTTCACAATCTCAGTAAGTGACTGAGCAAGAAGTTTTTGCCTCTTCCAGGGTACATTATGCATAAAAGTAATGTTTATGAGTTTAATATGGCACCCCTGGAGAACTACTGCATCTCTTGTTATTTCAGGTATGTATTGTATTAGAATTTCTCAGGCTGAGCAAAAATTATGCAGTATTTAAAGGAGAGCAAGAAGTCAAGTATTTAGAAATTACTGTACTGGACATGCAAGAAGGAATGGAGAATTACTAAACTTGAACACTAAGCATTTCTGTGGGGTCTTGCTGATTTCTGTGTTATGTGTTCAGTGCTTTTCTGTGCTTTTGCAGCATTAAAGTGATGGTAGAAAAATAATGACTGTACAGTTCTCTGTATCTGCATTATGCATATTGGCAAGCAGTGATTTATTTTATATCTTACAAAAATTGTATTATTTAGCTCACACTTTCATGAAATGACATGTAAAATTACTAGGGGACCAATATTCTTTGGAGATTAGAAAATGTTTGATTCCTGGAGTAGCAGGTTTTTTATGCCTTGTAAGAGCTGATTACCTAGTTTAACCATGCATCTTATGAAATTTGAGTTCTGCCTTTCCTATTATTTAAATCACCTTGAGAACAATTGCAACTAAAATGTTGACCATTTTTATATTCTACTTAAATTCAGAAGGTAGCACATGCCTCTTCCCAAATATTATCATTTGAGCGGGAAGGCAAATGAGACATTTCAATAACAACCAAAAAGGTAATTTCTGAGCCAAAACTATTAAACTGTGGCATGAAAAACAAAATAGATAGTAGGATAGGTATACTTGGGCAAATTTTCATCATTAGCATCATGTGATTAACTCATTTAAATGGAGTTTTGCTTTTCTTATTTTTCAGTGCATTCCATGTACAGCCAGGTAAGAAGGCAGGAAGAGATCTGCAGGAAGCAATTCAAAGTGAAGAGAGTCAGATGAAGGCCTTGACGATCTCTGACAGATTTGGAGCATGCTTTTGAACAGAAGACTGTCTACTTTTTTTTTTCTGAGACATATATGAACAAACTAGACTTTCGTGTGAAATTTACTTATACCTAGTATTTATACTCCTTTGCTAGAATTAATTAATCAATGAAATGGACTAACTTCTCCTCATGGTCAAGCTTATCAAGGTATTAACGGCAGATTTATTTGCTGAGCTTGTTTCTCAAATACATTTTTGCATGGCTCTCTTATGTTTTTATTGACTTGCTCTTCATTTCAGTTACATTTCTTTTTAATTCATGAAGTATAGGACCTGGTACTTATCCACATTCTGAAAACATCTTGATGCATATTTCTTCAACTTAATTGTTACTCAAAAAAATCTGGGCCAGTCTATACCTTCCTCACATTTCTTTAGTTGCAAGTTCAGTTTACAGCTTTTCTTTTTTAAAAGGTCCTGAATTGTTCATTCAAAAGAACTGCTACAGGAAATGTGAAAAAGTGAAGGCTCCTTTTCAATACCATTGTTGCTAATTGCACAGCATGTTAGTAGCACAAGTCATATTCAAACTTTAAAATGTTGTGGAGCTTTAGACACATTTACCCTCACAACTGCATTAACTTTTGCTTTTAATAATGTGTTTATTTCCTTTTTGTTTTCCATCCTCTTCTGAGTAGATGACAAAGCCTAAGCATTATCAGAAACATTGCAGAGATGGAGATGGTAGCTAAGCATTGAAATGTCACACAAGCTCACTTCACCAACTGGTTCTGATGAAGGAGGTAGAAAAGCCTCTCGTCTGTCCATAAAACCAGATGCCTGAGCTTTTGCCTAGCATTGTACCAGCCTAAATTATTTTTTATTCAAGTGCAACAGGGTGCAATTCATCAGAGTAAATGTGGAAATAATCTAGTTTTATTCCAAAAATAAAACATGAGAAAGGAACAATGAAATGAGCACACACCATCACTTATACAGTGTCCAGAGAGCACCCTGTTCTTCTAGATTTTAGAGTGTCCTACCTCACTTTTCAGTTGGATTAATTTTCCTTATCCTAAAGTGTAACATAAAATACAAGTCAGGAATTTACAGGTTGAGTTTTAATCCACTGAGGAATTCATCCCAATTGTGGGCAAAGTATTGAACCAAATCTTAATCCCCTGACCGTGCAGCTAGTTTTTGCTTAGCAGAAGGCACTGCCCCCAGAGAAATGCATTTAGAGATCTTAAACGCACGTTGTACCATACGTAAGAAGGGTCCTGTTAGATGAGAAATATGAAGTGAAATGATGGTCTTCTCACAAGCATATTTTCCAGTTGTCTGTTGAGTTAAAAATGGAGTTTATGCTGCCCTGAATGAGCTTCTCCCCTCACCCTCCAATGACACATTTAATCAAATTTAACATCTCGTATGCAATTTATTTTTGCTGGCTCATGTGCTGTTTCTCCTATAGTATTTTAGGATTTTCTACCTTTTTTGTAACCCAGTCACATTATCTTTCAAAATCTTCATTTTCTTCTGCTTAAAATCTTGGTCTCTGATGCTTTCAGATTTGACCCCACTTTTGCCAATCCTCTTCTTTCATTTGCAGAGGTACTTATAATAGTTTTGAAAAAATTAATTTCATCAAGTGAAAAAGCCAGTGCTAGCTGTGTTACCATGGTAACTGACTCCTCTTTCTTGGAAATTAATGAGATTCTTGGTCATTTGGCCCTGCAGGAACACTGGTTTCACTAAAAAAGTTTGATACTATGCGACTTTATCTGTTTTCAAATAGCAGTGGCCCAGTTCTCAACTTGTATTCATGCTCAATGATTTAACTTAGTCTGACTTCAGCTGACTAACCTCTGGTTTACACTGGTGAGAGAAAAGAAAAGTAAAAATGTTCAACTATGCACACTTTGGTATAATTTAAGTGGTGGTTGTTGATACAGAATTTGATGATGGGGTCAAATCACACAAAGGTCTTGAATGCATAAAGAAACAGAAGTCTCATTTAGTTTAAAAGATTCAATCTTGTAACTCTTGAACAAATTACTTCCTCTAAAGACTCGAAATATTTTCCTTACTACCATTTTTTTACTGATGTTTTGCATCATGAGTTGGAGAGGTTGAGAGTAGGAAAAAAAAAGTAAGAAATACTTTGCTTGGATATCAATTCTGATTAAGCAAAAGAGTGTCCTCAACATATGAGAGATTTGAGGAAAAAACCTAAAGACAGAATCCCTTTCAACTTTGAAATATGTTGATCAGGATCTCAACTTCAGAATAGGCAACTGCTGAATTTGTAATGGGATAAGCCAATGCTTCACACTCAAAGGTCCTCAAACTTTTGTAAATTCAACTCTTCGTTTTTATACAAACCCATATTTAATAATTTGGAACCATTACTATGTAATGCAATTCTAATACCAAGAAAAAGTGTCTGAATTAATCCCAGCAGACAGGAGAGGGATGTAGTAGTTTTTCCCCTTTTTAGAGACAAGATTCAGTCCTCATTCAAATGCCAGCTGTCTTTTCTATCCTGTGCAAACAAGTTTCACTCTATGACTACACTTTCTGTTTGAAAAGTATATCTGAATTATTGTAATCGTCGCATTCATGTTTTTCAGAGGGCTAATTTCTTCAAAAATGTGAATAATTTACAAACTGTGGTTGTTTACAATTTGTTCGCATGAAGTTTGAAGCTTCTCATAGATTCGAAGCATCATTTAGGCTGGAAAAGACACTTAAGATCATCAAGTCCAACTGTTAATCTCTCACTGCCAAGTTCACCCTTAACTGTGTCCCTAAGTGCAACATATATGTCTTTTAATTACCTGCAGGGACAGTGATTCCAATGTTTCCCTGGGTAGCCTGTTCCAGTGCTTGATAACTATTTCGATGAAGAAATTTTTGCTAATATCCAATCAAAACCTCCCCTGGTGCAACTTGAGGCATTTCCTCTCATCCCATCCCTTGTTACTTGGGAGAAGAGACTGGCCTCCACCTCACTGCACCCTCCTTTCAGGCAGCTGTAGAGTGCGATAAGGACTCCCTTGAGTCTCCTTGTCTCCAGGCTAAACAACCCCAGCTCCCTCAGCTGCTCCTCATAAGACTCATGCTCCAGACTCCTCACCAGTTTTATTGCTGTTCTTTGGACACACAAGTATATTGCTGTCCTTTTCCTCATTCCCTACTTTCATTGTTTGACTTCTTTAACAAAGTCAGAAAGGATCCTTTTTTAACAGCATCTAACAGCATAACATTATTTTTTATGTTTGTCATATTCATAAGAATACAGACTGCAAATACATCCTGAGGTTTTAGACAAAGTACCTTTATCACCTAATGTTACGAATACTACATTTCAGAATTGCACTGATTTTGATGAAAAGCCAGTTACGTCTTGAAAGATTTGTTCCCTTTCTCATGCTGACTTAAAAAATGTTAACAAACAAATCTGTTGTGTTTCTTCTCAAAAAGTTGGAGTATTGAGGAGTGTTGTTCCTTTTCTATTATTAGGGAAGAGGAAGCAAATGAGAGGAATGGTTTTTTAATAATCATAAGGTCTTTTTAAAAGTCTCATTGTGCTGCATGCGTCACTGAAGAATTTCACTTACAGAAACACAGAACGTTTGGCCAGGCTAAGGTTCACTGCTTTAAAGAAGTTATATTTGTCAATATAATGCTAATATTGTTCTTAACTATATGATGAGTTATAGAGGTTTTTTCAAGAAAGTCTGTTTTAAATAGAATGAAAACTCTTGGCAGAAAATACTTAACACAGATATTCATCCTTCAGCATCATGCACCCATCTGTCATAAGGTGAAAAAAAGCTCTCTTTTTATATTCTGCAATGAAGTTGGTGCTGGTATTGAGACTGCAACTCATTACCCACGGTAAGATGAGTGGCATTTGATGGATGCTGAATATAAATTTCCACTTTACTCTCAGTTGACTTTAGAAGCTATGGTTGATGGAGAAAATCTGCTGCACTGATCTTTACGATCCTGCTGCCCATGCTGTGAACAAATCTTCCTATTGCTACACATTGCACCCTTATTTCAATGTTTTTGTATTTAATCCTATTTTTTCTATGTGTGTGTGTGTGTGTTTTCTTACAGAATTGCCAAGGATTACTATCTTGCGATATTTCCTAATTGCTTTCTCTATATCTTTATTCAGTAAAAACTGTTTGCAAATTTCAATGAACATCAAAATCCTCTAAAAAATTCTCTTTTTACCCTAGTAAATTGGACTAGTTGTACAACAGGGTATGAATGTACATGACTGAGGTGTGGTATGTTGTAAAAGTAAGAGGAGACATCATCCAGTCTGGGATGCTATAAGAATCTGGCATGGCTGTAAGCATTCATAAGGAGGCATAGCCAGGTGTGCAACTTGTTTTCCACTTCATTTCTTCAGATCCGTTAGCCTGCTCCCACCACACATGTACCTGATAATTTTATTCTGATACGAAAATTACCATTTTAATGGAATCATGGAACAGTTTGAGTTGGAAGGGATATTAAAGCCCTTAGTTAGATATTAAAGCCCTTAAATTAGTTCCAATACCCCTGCCTTGGGCAGGGAAACCTTCCACTAGACCAAAGCCCCAGCAAACCTGGCATTGAACACTGTCAGGGATGGGGCATCTACAGCTTTTCTGGGCAAATTGTTCCAGAGCTTCATCACCCTCATGGCAAAGGATTTCTTCCTCATACCTAACATAAAACTACTCTTTCAGTTTCAAGCCATTCCCCCTTGTCCTATCACTTCACTTCCTTGTCAAACTTCCTCTCCAGCTTTCTTGCAGGCACCCTTCAGGTACTGGGAGGCCACAAGATGGTCATCTTGGAACCTTCTCTTCTCCGGGCTGAATAATCCTGATTCTCTCAGACTGTCCAGGACAGGTGTTTCAACTCTCTGATGAACTTGAGGATCTGGCTTCCTCTGGACTCATTCCAACAGGTCCATGTCCTTCCTGTGCTGGGGACCCCAGAGCTGGATGCAGTGTTCCAGGTGGGGTCTCACCAGAGCAGAGCAGAGGGGCAGAATCCCCTCCCTCGCCCTACTGGCCACAATGCTTTGGATGCAGCTCAGGACACGTTTGGCTGTGTGGGCTATGAGTGCTCATGGCTGGGTCATGTCCAGCCTCTCATCCACCTGCACCCCCAAGTCTTTCTCAGCAGGGCTGCTCTCAATCTCTTCATCCCCCAGCCTGTGTTGATATGAGGGATTGCTCTGACCCAGTTGCAGCACCTGGCACTTGATCTTGTTAAACCTCATGAGGTTCCCACAGCCCCACTTCTCGAGCTTGTCCAGGTCTCTCTGGATGGCATCCCATCCTTTGGGTGTGTCAACTGCACCACTCATCTTGGTGTCCTCTGCAGACTTGCTGAAGGTGCATCTGATCTCACTGTCCTTGTATCTGATGAGGATATTTTTTATTCTTATATCTTGTAAAATATGAATTAAAGTGCAAAAAACTATAGTTAAAAGGTACCTGCCCTCAGACATCTGCTTGCCATACATTTAGAGAGAGAAGCAAGAGACTTGGTGGTAGCTGAAGCTTCAAGTAGGAACAAACTATTGCCAATACTGAGAACCTCCCACGAGAAACATCTTGTTGGCATACACCCTTCTTTTTGGTAAAGCCAGGTACTCTTCTAAGACAGAGGGCTGGCTATTTCAGAGGGATCAGTGTAGTGGCAGATGAAAGTGAACCTTTTATTGGCCTGCCCTTAAAGCACTTGGAACAATCTTACTTCTGCAGGAGCTCATTCTTGTAATAAATCTTGCAACCTGTATCTAATGAAAGCCTTAATATAGTAACTTAAGTGTGGCCAATGTATAATTCCACTCAATAAACTCTAGTGCCCTCTGTTGCATCAAGGGTACAGGAATTTAGAAAAAAATACACACCATTCCCCAGCTGGTCTTCACAGATCAGATGGTCTGAGTGTGGCTGGGTTTAATTTCTGACTGTAGTAAATTTAGCACTCTATGTCTGGTCGAGTTCAAAAGAACTTGCACAAGCACAGGTGCAATTTACCAGTCCAGCACTATAGGTCTGGTTGCACTCAAAAACCGGTTTGCACAATTCAGATTCACAATGATCGGGAGGTTTATTGAAGCAACAGAAGAGCACATTCGGGATTGCCAAGGATAAATGCACTAAATACAGAGTGTTAATATGTCTCACATCAGAAAGTATCGTAAGAGACATTCTAACAGTGCGCTGTGTATATATATATATTTATATATATATATATGAAAATGAATATTCTCAGGTGTGCTACAATGCAGTTGGAGGTGTAAAGTAAAGCTCATCTAACGGCATCTCCCTGCAGGAGAGGAGAAGAGACACAGTCTATTGATGGATCCCAAGCAGGCAGAGATGTTTTCCCCCTCCAGAGGCGTTTTTCTGCATTGAAGCCTCCCTTTTATATTATTTCGTCCCATTCGAAGGGGATGAAACAATCACTTGCTATAGGTGGGGTTTGGTGGTTTTGGTTATACATGCATTGCACAACACATGTTCTCCTTCATTTGCACCCCAAAGGGTGTGTAAGTTAATATGTTAATGAGGCTTAATGAGGGTCTCAGTTACTTTTGGTCAGGATTTATAGCTGACAAGAGGTAGAATAAACACTTTGGTCCTTCTCCACATACAGAGATTGCAGTAAAGACTGACCTTCATCAGAGGCTCTTGGTAGGCCTCCTTATCTCCTTATTGAACCAGATATATAATAAAGGTTGTTTTATCATGTTGAAGAGAGTGTGGCAATTGGCTGGTACAGCGGAGTGGTGTTTTTCTGTGCCTCACTGAAACAACATCAGGCCATGAGACCTCTGTTTCACTCCAGACATCATTCCATTGTTAGGCTTTGCTTAAGCAAGGTGCAAGGTAAGCAAGAGACTCAGATCTTGTTTGACTCAACCAACTTCATCAATTCACCATCTTAAAGCAATACTGTGCAATTCTGACCATTTACCACAGCCTTCCCTGCTTAGCCTGGGTGATTTTGCAGCTCAGTCTCATGTGAAGCAGATACAAGACAAATTGTTTTATGATGATAAAGGCACAGACTACTTTGGCAGGCTCTGCATCAGAAAGAAAAGCTCAGTATTTTCTCATGAGAATATGAAATAAATTCCATTACATGGAATTCTTTCCATTTATGTCATGTGCCTATATCAAAAATGTTAGGGGAAAAAACAGTATCCTCTTTGACTACGTATTCATGTTACCCCAATTCCCAGAAACAGCCTGTGGTGCTGTTAAAGCACTCCATCTGTTTACAGATTGCAACAATTTTTAAAAACACTGATCTGAATACATCTGTTATTCAGACTGGATTGGTCAGCCCATCAGTACTGCTTTCCTTTTTCCTGCTATAGTTCATTCCAAGTTCATACTCATAGTAATTGAAGATTCATCTTCTGCATTTGGGTTGCAACTGAGACCCTCTCAGTCAGTGCTCTGTCCTAGTTTTAAGCCAAAACGCCAATCTGAAGTGCATAATACCAGACTTTTGTGACCTTCAAAACCTATCTGTGAATTTCTGGATGAAATTGAAGATGCTTGACATTTACATTGCGCACAGCGCGTAGAGTGTACCTTCTTAAAAACACCTGTCCAAGTTTCTGCATGTGGAAGTGTTTAAACTGGAGAAAGGAAAAAGCTTTCTTGTGGCTCTCAGTTTTATGATGTCTTTTTCTTTTATTTACAATTTAGAGTACCAATATGTTAATATCCTAAATACCTTGTAAAGCAGACTTTTGTATTTTCTGTAGTTTTTACTGTACTTACTTTAGGAACTGAATCTCAGTCTCTTCTGCAGAACAAGGGAGAATAATTACTGTTAGAAATTTTCTGACAGTGCTAAAAAGCCCCATTTCAACACTTCTCTCTTGTTCTGCTGTGTTAATTAGATATACCATCTGCTAATGATCTTCAGCTTGTATCATGATAACACTGAATTTTGAATTTTCATGCATTGGCATGTGCATTCACACCCTGTCTGGTACTCCAGCAATGTCTGCTCTGATCCCTGTTGTGTGTCACTGAAAGCTTCTTTGGAGATATTTTCTAAATTTTCTTCTTTATTGATTACATATTAACAGGGAAAAAAACCTGTATTTCATTTCTGTATTTCAGAATTCTGCCAATATGCAAAGAAATGTCAAAGTACTCCCTATTAACTTAATGTTGTTCTTTTCAGGCCAGAAGTGTTAATTTATTATGGTCAATAGCAATGTTATTTCGGGACTGCATAAAAGACCCTGATTTTGAACTTTGCTGCAGTGAATAGGATTGTGTGTGGGGGGAATGATGTTTGAGAGTCCTTCCTACGGCATGAAACACAGCAAACTCTGTTTTGATCAGAGTCCATTAGGCTTCAGTCACAAGCTGTAGTAAAGAAGAGGCAAGAAGACTCAATGATGCAAAAGAAGACTCAGTGCCTGTGATGTGCTCAATGTTCTGCACATAAATCGGGAATGTTACTGCATATACTGAGATGTAGAATCACAGAAAGAAGCTTATTCGTGTACTTGATTTTATGAAAAGAATAAAAATTTTTAGGAGGTGGCAAAGAAAAAATGTCTTTATCCAGAAGCTCTGTGAAATCTAACATATTTGAATTGGATTTGTAGGTTTGAAGTCTTAAAACACATAAAGGACATTAAATAAATAGGCATTCAACTGCCCATATGTAGGAAACAACATAATGTTTGGTCTCTTTGTCTCTGAATGTCTCTTTTTCCTCCAGCTCTTTCATTGCTCCTACAACTCTTTTATAAATGAGGTTTCAGCTTATAAATAGCATAAATGTTTATTAAACTCCCTAAACCACTGGGGGTATTTTTGTGGGGTTTTGTAGGGTTTTTTTGCATATTGGTTTGGTTTGGGGATTTTTTTTGTTTTTTTTTTTTCCCCTGTAACATATTTTCCTTGTATGACCTCTGAGCTACTTGGAAGAGAAATAAGAGGCCTCTTGTACAGAGGACATATTAAAGCAAAGATCGTTATATCTGATCAGATATCAGTTTTACTACAATACGGTGTCTAAGGACTCTAAGGAATTCAACAACAGGCTGTTATTTGACTTATCAAGTATAATTACCAGAATCAAATTACTGTCAATACACTGCTCACTTATTTTTTAAATGTAGCTCATATTTTCCTGTTCATCTGCTTTATACAGTTTGCTCTTTAGCTTGTTGCAGATGCTTTCCAGGAGAAATTGTAATTTTCCTGCCATTACTAAATTCCTGTATTGTTCCTTGGCCATTGTAAACCTAATTAGAATTTTCAGCGAATACTAACCGGATGTTTTTCATTAAGCAACCTGGGAACCACATATTCATGGGAACATCATGTGCTGATGGAAAGGCTGACAGCACAGATCACTGTAGTTTTTTGTCTTCCATTTTAAATAATGAATTTAATGTCATCAATGTTCACTCTTTCTTATTATTAATAACATTACCATCTTAAAAAAATACTCTTGTTTAATCTCCAAACAGTACCAGCATCTGTATCATAATCGTAATTTAAAACAAATGAAGTGTGATTGTAATAACAACTCCCAAATATATTTTTTTCTTCTCATGTGCCTTAATTTTTGTTTAATGTGTGCTCTTTCTTATATAGAGCATGGGGCATTGTACTGGTTTCAGCTGAGGTAGAGTTAATTTTCTTCACAGTGGCTGGTGTGGGGCTGTTTTGGATTTGTGCTGAACTTGTACTGAATTTTTCAGTAGTTTCTTTGTTCTTCTGGATTTCTTTGGACAATCAAAGAGATGTTTTTGTTATTGCTGAGCAGGGCTTACACAGAGCCAAGGTCTTTTCTGCTTTTCTCACTGCCACGATGGTAAGGAAGTCAGGGGTGCAAGCGAAGTTCACAGGAGACACAGCCAGTCAGGTGACCCCAACCGATAAAAGGGATATTTCAGACCATCATGTTCAGTATATAAAGTAAGGGGAAGAAGGAAGAAGTGTAGAACATTTGGAGGGATGGTGTTTGTCTTCCGAAGTCACCGTTACATGTGATGGGGCCCTGCTTTCCTGGAGATGGCTGAACACCTCCCTGCCCATGGGAACTGGTGAATTAATTCCTTGTTTTGCTTTGGTTGTGTGTGCAGTTTTTGCTTTCCCTATAAAACTGTCTTTATCTCAACCCATGAGTTTTCTGGCTTTTATCCTTCTGATTCTCTTCCTGATCCTGCTGGTCAGGGAGTGAGTGACTGCATGGGGCTTGGCTGCTGGCTGTGGTTAAACCATGACAGTAGGTTTTTTTCAGCTGCCTTGTTGAAGGAAAATGAAGACATTATAACACTAGCTGGCCAGCAAGGCTTGCTTTATTGGGTTTTCCTTCACTTAAAACAAGGGAAGAAAAGATTGTAAAAGCCACTTATATTTTATATGAGAAAGTGACATCGAAAACAAGATACAAGCATAAGAAAGATTAGCATCTTTCTTGAAGCTAAGGACTTTTTCTTTTAACGTCTTTACATTTTGGACCAAAAAAGGATGTGTTCTGGGGCTGCCTATCATCACACATTCCTGAAGTGTTAGTTTGTGACTTTTGCTGTGGCGAGCGGTAGGTGTTGGATGCCGCAGCCTTCCAGAAGTGTCCCCGCGGCCGGGAAACACTCCAGCCGACGGCCTTGGCAGCACACACAGTCCCGGGTAACAGGTGCCTTGAACACACTCACACAACGTCCTCTGTGGCAGCGAGCAGCAATAAAGAAGCAGGGACGGGTCTCTTGTGTGGGTTCCAACAACAACGTTTATTGTTGGAGCGTCCAGGGACAAAAGGCAAGATGATGACAAGGGTACAGGCTTAAGTAGGGGACTAGGAGGGTGGGCAGAGCATCATAGCCAATGGTCTGAGGGCCAGGGGGAGGAGCAAAGGTAAGGATCCAATGAGGATGAAGGGAAGGAGGGATTAGGGAAAGAGAACCAATGGTGACCACAACCCAAAAGAACATTCCAGAACGGTTACTATATATGGATAACTGAAGGTGGTACCATAAACCACTCCCAACAGGGGAGGGAAACCGGTTGACTGATGTAGGGGATTCAGACCCTTGACACCACCCACCAGTGTGGTGGGCCGATCCTCTTCTTGCTGTGGTCTGAACCACCGCAACAGACTTTCCCAGTTTTCATGCTGTAGAAAGTAAATAGATTTAGAATGGAAGTCTGAAGTGCTTCTTCTCATTCTTTCACTATTTACTTAATCGATTGATACATGAGACTGTCTTTAAAGTTTTTAAGTCACTTGCAAATACAAAACGGACTAGCTTATGAATCTTAGGAACCCTGAAGAAGTGAAAACAATATGTGCTGCACGGATGGATTGAGTCATTTGACTTCATCACCAATAAAATACTACATCAGTGAGGCACTTCCTAGGCAATGTTCAAGACTCACATGTAATTTGAGTTGCAGATTCCTAAAAAGGTCCGTGCAACCCCAATAATTTAGTTTAAGATCAAGTCCAATGTGGAAAGTGAAATTAGATGTTTTTCACCTATTTGTCTGGTTTAGATGATGCATTTATTTAATAAGCTTAAAATGTTTAACTCCAAGTTGGTTTTGTAGCTGACAAGCAATGAAAGCAAATATTTTCCTTTTGTCCTCCTGGAATACACCAATTATGTTATGATTCTAAGACAAAATATCTGTCATTGAAATCAAAAATGCAAAACATCAGCATAATTACTGACTTGATAAGTCGTTTATATAGATGCTGTCAAAGGAGAAGTGCTATAATGCTTTGGTTATTAAAATCTCCAGTATATTGTCAAAGTTATTGTTAGTCTATCAAGTCAAATTCACCAAATTGACTTGGATGGATGGTCCATCATAAGGACACAGTCATGAGAAAATGTGTCAGATGCTTTGAGTAGCAGACTACAGATTGCTATTCTAGAATTTTAACAATGAAGTTGCTTTTGCAGTTTTTGACAATAAAATTGGTTTTGCAGTGCATGTGTTATGTTGTGTGCAAGATGGAAATAAGTTTGAAATGTAAAGAAAATCGACTTAATCCAATAATTTTTCTTCATTGGATGTAAAAGATTTTTCTTTCCACACAACTTCTACAAGTCAACAGAATTGATTTTCCACATGTGAAAAAAGCATAAAAAAATTAATGTAGATGATTATAACAACTTTGTTCTTTTAAAGTATAGAGGTGAATAGGCAGATGCAAAATAGTTGACAATGTTTTCAAAAGTAAAATCTTGAGAAAGCTAATGAAAATAGATCTAAAAAATGAGTGGCAGCAGCTCTTTCTTGAATCATACTCTGTGAACCACTTTATACGAACTCAATTTCCAGATGAAGCTGGCTGAGTAGATCACTAGTTGAGACAGCAAACTGCTCCTTTTTTAGGCTACTTTGAACTACTGAAAACAATCATATGGGAGAGAATGCAATTATAAAGAAGCCTTACATTAAAAGTTTTTTTAAGAACTTTGCAAAAGTATTGATTTGTTTGTCTCTGTAAAAACTCTTTTGGCAAGCATCACTGCAGAGGTCCCCCTGCAGCACTGAGTACTAATGTCTTTCTTTATACGAAAACCAGTGTTGTGCAAGACAGTTCATTAGAAGAAAAAAGAATCCTTTCCTTGTTTGGATAACTGTTGAAATACTTCCTTCAAATCTAGAGTGTATCATTGCATGGCATTTCTGAACATACCTGCATACCTGGTTTTATTTTTGGATTGATGGCATTGAGTGTATGGACAGGCTCTAATGTCTGTAAGGACAAAATGTGTTTGCAGCATGCCGAAAAAGGGCTCTTGAACACTTTCAGGCTTCATCTTTTTCCTTCAGCATTTTCTTGTACACTGGGAAGAATGTGAAAGATCTGAAAAAGGACAGTTTTCTAACCCATGAGCAAGTCCAAGTATGTTTCATTCAGTCTTTCTAGCATTTTGTTGTGAGTATGTGGGCTCAGAATGAAAGTTTGCAAACTATGAATATTTTTTGATGGTAGAACCCCAAAGGTGTCAAAATGTTAAGATGGGTAGAGTAATCACTCGGAAAATAATGGGCCACTTCTATAAACTTGCAGACATATCATAAAGCAAATGGTAGCATCTGCCAAGATGAGAAAATCACATGGAAAATACTGTTACAAAATTTTCTGTGTTATTAGGAAATAAAAGCTCTGTTCCTCAGTCCACCACAGAAAAAACAATGAGCAAAACTCCATTTTCACTACATTCAGATGAGAGAGAAAATAATAAGAAATCGTTAATTTCTTGTAATTGCAAGAAATTTGTTACATCTGCTGTTTAGTCACAATGGATTCCTGTGTCTTCAAAGAAAACATAATATGAAGGAATAGAACAATTTAGAAATATAGTGGAACACACAGAAAAACCATTTCTGGTTCATAGACTTGTTTGAGACATTTAGGTAAAACCCACAACAAAAAACAATGACAGCAAAAGGTCAAAAGAGCCTTCTGACACAGCAATTCTTTCAGTAATGTGCGTGGAGCTAGCTGACATTAGTATTGTGTTTTGCAATGGAGGAAAGAAAATTGTGATCCTATCTCCTGTCAAGGCTGGTTGATATCTGACACATCAGTACAAAAATTTTTCAGTAGTTTCTTTGTTCTTCTGGATTTCTTTGGACAATCGAAGATCTCAACAACGTTATTTTCCCAACTCATGAACATGGTTGGGTATTATAAGAGGAGGAGGTTGAGATTCTGTTGCTGTCAGCAGACGACAGCAACAGCTTGATATATCCCATGTATTTCTCACCATGCAGATCTCCAAGCTTGTTGTTGTCTCTGGGGGAATGACTAGAAGGTCACGGATGAAGATGTGGAAATCAAAAACTCAGCTGTGCAATGGGTGAGAAGGAAATAGCAGGAAATAAGTGTTTAAGTTATCACTGGCAGAAGTTAAAAGCTGATATCTTAGTTTTGTTGTGCTACAGTACAAAGTTGAATTTTCTCGGAAAGGATGAAAAATGCAGATGCTGCTTAGCTAGAATATTTTGCAACCACATTTCATATTTATCAGACAGTCTCATCTGAATGCTCACCCTCTTTCTCCAAATTCTGATCTCTTAGAAAGTTTTATTTAGAAAATTTCCAACTTAAGTATTTGAATTTTTATTACTAGAAGTAAGTTATCATTGAGAAATTGACCTCACCTTTGTTTTAAAATAATAAATACCTTCTTAGCCATTTAGATGAAATAGAACATTTTGATTTGACTTGAACATATTTCTTTTGGTTTTAAGAAAATGATTTCATCCTCCATCAAATCATACATAATTTTGCAATTGCATATCAATATGCAATTGTCACGGTTTGATGTTGGTTAAATGTCAAGCATCACAAAAAATTTATTCGTGGGGAACTAAAACCTATTTTCATGAGGGGAAATAAGGATTATTGTGAAAAACGAAAAAAATTCAAGGCAAACCAGGTTGAAACTTAAAGAATAAAGATTTATTGCTAATAGAATTAAAAGTAAAAAGAATAATGAGAAATTAAAGCAAATTCCAGACACCTTTCTCTTCCCAGTACCTCCCTCTTTCCACCAACCACGCAAGGGAAACAAATATGGGTTTTTGGTCAGTGTATTATTTCTTAAGAGTCCTTCTTTATGTTTATGGAAAAGAGTTTCTTCTGCTGTGTTGTGGGACCTATCCCGTGGGAGATAGCTCTTCACGAACCTCTCCAGCGTGGCCTCAAGCCTCACAAACAACAGGCCCGCCTGAAACCTACTGCAGTGGAAATATCTCTGCCACGGGTCTCGCAGTCTTCCCACAACTGCCACCATGGGTCATAATAGTCCATGGGGTTTAGTCTTTTAAGGATGAGGTATTCCAGCCTGGAAGTAAAGGCTCTCTTCTTCAATCTCTAAAAGCCTCGCAGCATCTAAAAGCCTCTCAGCATCTATGCGCTCTGGCCCGGGTACTCTTTCACGGGCTGCTTGTGGATCTCGGCATTACCCCAATGCACTTCAATGAATTATAGAGAAACAGTTTGTTGTATTATAGTTCTCACCATAGCTTGCAGGGGAAATCTCAGTTTCAGTGTTCGGGGTCTCCGCTCTCTTCCTTTCCCCACTGACCTTGGTGCCACCATGTTGGTTTCTTCACATGGCCACACCTTTCCATTTTCTCTGACTTGGAAGAAAATCAGCATCTACAAGTTGTACCTGAAGAATTGATCTTGTCTGGGTTCCACATTGGGGAAATACTCATCATGTCTCTCGTTGTCAGCCACGTGGTATTTTCCGCCCGCTTCAGCGCAAACCGTGCCGACTGCATGGAAGCGCCTGTCGGGCCCGTGCGCCCCATGCGGTCCCGACTGCGCTGGCTGCTCAGGGCTATTCATGGCTGCTAGCAGCTGCTGGGATGCCCCTCCCGGCGGGCCAGCCTCGGCCCTCGCCACCGCTTCGGCGGGGAAGAGAGTAAAAGGCTGTTCTTACACTTCCTCCTTCCTTACAATATGTCATCGCAGAGGCGTTACCGACTTATCCCATTGGTCTAGCAACCTGCCCATTAACTCTGGGCTCTGTGCCAATCAGAGAAAGTTTCAGTAGACTGTTTTTTTCTGTTCTTACAAACCAAGTTTTTTCCTAAATTGCTAAACCACCACAATATCTTATTTTAAAAAATGTGGGGGGGTTTCGATGCATCTATTTTAAGACTGCAGGAAGTCTCAGCCTTTTTGTGGAAAAAGCCCATTCTGTTCCTTTCAACTGAAATAAATACCAAGCACATTTGTACTGGAGAAACATGAAAGGAGCAGCATAGTTGGTCAAATCTGGAATGCACTAGGTGTGTTGATTAATTAACACTGTAAGCAGAAACCTTTAAGTGCATGGTACTTGAACTGATATGGCTTACTAAGCACACAGATAAATAAACATAATTTAAACACCTAGCATTGTAAATATTGATTTCTTTATGTTGCTTGAGGTGATCTTTTTGTTTCCGGGAATACTGATCCTCTCCAAGGTGACTGCTTTAAACAAGGCCTTTATCTTTTTAAGGGTGCTGAATTTTGGAATGATGCTGTTGAACTTTCATGGCACAAGGCATCTAATTTCCTTTTAATGCTCACATCTCATTGGGCTTGTCTTTGCCAGCAGAAACAAAAGGATTAGGGAATGACTTTAAAATTTGTGTGTGAAGATTTTAAAAAGACTTCTTATAAGCTTAAGTGAAGTTCTTATTGTATGGGAATTAGTATATTGGATTTCATATATTTAATATAATTTTACTTTTAAATTGGTTTAATGTATTTTATATAGACTTGCATTTCAAAGCCTATTCAAGTACATTAATTTCCCTGCATACAGTTTATGAAGATTTTTTGTTTCGCATATTCCATATACACTTTTATGTGTTAAAAGCAGTGTCATGTGTAAATATCTTTGTGTGTGTGAGTGTGAAACTAACTCCTTCTAGTCCCTTTAGCAGAATAAATGCGGTGAGTTGAAAACCTTTGCGTGCTGTATCAAAGTCTGAAATGCTAAAGACAGTAACAGGCTTTTACTTGCTTGGAAATTTTATTCAGCTTTTGAAAAGGCAGTTTGAGCTGCCTGCAAAGGTCTTAAACCATTTGTTCTAGAACCTGGGCATTTGTCATTACACTAAGGTACCTAAAGCAGTCTTGCAAAGGCTTATTAATCAGCATTTCTCTATAACCTAGTGCTGAATGCTGACCCTGAGCTGTCACTAGGAGTTAGGATGTACTATAGTATGAGATGTCCTTCTTTCAAAGCCACTTATTTTATTTCTGCCTGGATAAAGGCACATTAAAATCAGTGAAATATGGATTCTATGACAGAAAGGCTGGAAAATAATTAGAGGCTGATACATGCTTGCATATTGATGCCCAAAAAGATAGGCCAAAGATAAAACCCAATAGACTGGTGTCTATTGAGCAGTTATTTGTTTATTACAGCACTGGTGGTGAGAGGGATATTTCCACCTAACTCATCCACTTTTATCATATGTTGTGGCTTATTTATACGGTAGGTACTGCTGAATATCATTATGTCATTACAACATCATCACATACGTGCCGGAAATAATCTACATACTTTTATGGCATGGCCATAAATAGTTCTTTTTCACTGCTCTTGTGCCTCCCCAATTTAGGTGGTCTTGGGAGTCTTCTCTGATGAAGGCTCAAGGTCTTCGTCGCATCTGAACTTTTCAACTTTTTCTTCAGAGCATGCGCAGTTATGGTGAAATAGTCCTTTCTGGATCCAACCAGTCTGAATTCTTTTACTTTGTGGATAATTGGCTTTATCTCTGCCAGCTTTTCATCAGTACATCCTGTAGCTTTCTAGTATAGCTATACTTGACTAATTTATAGCTTTACTTTTCTATCTTGAAACTATCCACCTGGTGAATTTCTGCTTATATAAGCACTAAGCAACTAATTGATTACATACTGACTATTATATTGTATAGAAAGTTATGATATAGGTATAAAAAGTTAATTCAGGTTGTATAGGTATCTGGTATCTTCGGGTTATATAGGTATCTTCAGGTTACATAGGTATAAAAAGCTATAATTCAGATAGAAAGTTATAATTCAGGTTATATAAGCATTTTGTAACTTTGACACAGATTATATAGACATCAATATTTTAAAAAGACAGTGGGTTTTTACTTGATTGTGCTGGAAGCAAAGACTCTAAGAACAGGGCCCTACAAATACTACATAGCACCCAAGTGTCAGACAGTCAGAGAGCAACACAGTATTTAGTATCCGAAGCAGGGCACTGCATGTTTAGGAAGAAGCTGTTGATTTTTTTTCCCTGCTAGCTTAAAATACACTGTTATTGTATAACCACAGCCAGCAACTAAGAACCACACAGGTGGTCACTCACTGCCACCAACTACACAGTGGGATGGGGAGAAGAAACAGAAGAAAAAGAACAAACCCATGGGCTGAGATAAGATTAAATTAAATCAAAATAAAATTTAATAATAAAAGTGAAAACAATAATAATAATAATATTGGGGTGAAAAGAGAGTCAACAGAAAGAGAGACAAAAAAACCAGGAAAGACAAGTGACGCACAATACAATTGTTCACCACCCACTGACTGATGCCCAGACCAGCAGCCATTGGCACCTCCCAGTCAATTCCCCCCAGTTTATAAACCGGACATGATGTTCCATGGTATGAAACAACCCTGTGGCCAGTTTGGGTCAGCTGTCCTGGCTATGCTCCCTCCCAGCTTCTTGTGCACCTGCAAAGCCCTTGGCTTATGGTAAGCACTACTTAGCAACAACCAAAACATCAGTGTGTTATCAACACTACTCTCATACTGAATTCAGATAACAGGACTGTACCAGCTACCAGGAAGAAAATTAACTCTGTTTCAGCCAAAACCGGTACACACACCTTTGAGCCATGCCAGTTATGCAAGATAGAGCTGTTTTAAATACAATAGTGTTCACAGTTACACAAAGGATGTGTGCAAAAATTTAAACTCTGACATTTTGTTTGCAATGTTTCTTGAAAGAGTTAATATAAGTACTAGTGAACAGATTGCAGTGACATAAGCTTTAGTCTTGCACTGTTTTAGATATAATTATCTTTACATTACACAGAATATGTTTAAAAGACATTATGTTTAAAAGTTAATATTGTATTCAGTCTCTTTTACTTGTTGGGGTTGTCAGTCTAAACAAAATTAACCTCAGCCTAAAAAAGTATAAGGTGCTATTTGAATATTTATTTAGTCTTTTAGAAAATGCTGATTATAGTTTCACATCTGTCTTAGTAGGATACTTTTCCTGCTGTGTAGCTTTTCAGATTAATCTTTCAGGTTTGATAAGCAGAGATAATCATGCCATGTTGCAGAATTTTTCTCCCACCAGTTTCCTGTGCCTAAATACTACAATGTCACCTATACAGCAATATTGAAACATTCCAATTCTGTGTATTAATTCTAGGAAATATTTTTTCATTGTCTGGGTGAGACCTATCTTGTGAAGCGATCAAAATCAATAATCTTTTTTAGTTAGAATACTTACTAACACATGCAAAAATATACAGTAAGTTATAATGTTATGAGCCTATACAGGACTTTACGAAGACTTTGGTTGTAAAATCATTTATAATTGAAGACAGAGACAAACAGAGCAAAGAGAAGTGTAATAGAAATGAAATCAGAGAGAAAATAATTTGGGAAGGAGTGGTTTTGGAGTAGATGGAGTATAAAAATTCATAAAATCACGCAGGGCAGAGTAAGGAGGCATATTGTAGTTAGTGATCATGACAGGTCTGACTGAACTGCAGAACGTGACAATAATTAAGAAATATTGATAATGAAGATTTAAGAGGCACTTATTGTATATACGTTATTTATGGATACTGATCAGAGGCGAACAAACAAAAAATATACAGGCAGATAAATGCAATATTTTCCATTTTGTATATGCTTTCACAGAATAAATCATAACTTACTTACCCCTGAACTAGCCTAGATTTTTTTTTTTTGTCTTACAGCTATGACAGGCTGCCTACTCTAAAACTATGTGATTGCCATCTAGTGAATTTACCCCATTGCCAGAGTAATTTATTTATTGTTTTTAAATCCTCCTTGTTGAAGCCTTTCTTCAAAAACCCTATCTTCAAATACTGACATTAAAAGCAGTGAGGAACAAACTGAGTTTAGAACTTCATATTCATATTTCATATTCAATTCATTATTCATATATTGCTGGGCCAACCTTGATTCTAGACAGAGAGCACGAGAAGATCTAGAAACCAGGATTTTCATCTGTATAAATGAATATATTTTATCTGGGGTAGACTCTGCAGGAGAAATACAGAATCTTAGCAGAACTATTTCCTGAATAGCCTGAAAACTACTTAATAAAGGAGGGAATGGAAGCTGAATGCAATATTTTTAAAGCCAGAGGAAGAAAGGGAGTTTTCAGCCATCTGAGCAAAGCATACAAGTGGAAAGGAGCAAATATAAAGACAGCACTGCCTTCTACAACTAAGACAGTGGCAGTTCCTCCTGCTCAGTGCTCAGAGGTTCCTTGTAAGATGCTCAAATGCTAGTGAATAACACCTTGGTTTTGGTCTCAGTTGGAGTGTAAAATCTTACTTGTAACTATGAATAGAAAGTATTCACCACTTTGTTTTACATCAGTTTTAGAATTACATATATGGTCCAAAATATTTTTTGTTACTTCTGAAAATTTCAGCAGAGACCGAGCTTGTTGAATCCCTTTTTGACCTGATGTGAAGGCTTTGAAGTTTCAAACTCCAATTTGTTTGTGTGCATGAAGAGGGTTTGCGTCATACATGTTTTCGCTTCGTCTTTGTGGTGTGAAATTCTGTGAGGCTTCAGGAGCAGTACACGTGCCTTAGTGATGAATATAGCACTCAGCTATAAGCAGGGCATACAGCTTAATGAAAAATGATCAGGACTTCTACATTTTGGTTAGCCTGTGTCACAAACTGTTAGAAGTTTAAGAGGCAACAATGCCTGGTGTGTCATTCCTAGTGGATATATGCTTGATAATGCCCAGAGGCGTTGTCTCTGCCCACTATCTTCATCCAGATGAATGAATTTTTGTTCAAGAAGTTTACTCCACCTATTCCAGAAACTGAATTTGGAAGTATTTAACTTGATTTATTCACTATTTAGCACCATTTTGCTGGATGCCTTACAATAAATAATTACAAATCAAGTTGCATTATTAAAGCTTTTCAAGTAAGAAGAAAGGTGTCCTAAGTCACTCGTATTCATCAGCTGGCATTAAGCAATGTATTAAAGTAAGACTTTCCTTGCTAATAAGTAAACATTGACTGATGCCAGAGTCACAATGATGGTGTGATACTTCTTTTCATTCAGATAACTACTATAGCATTATAGTAATAACGCTTATATTTGTACTTAGCAGTGAAGACGATGAACATTGAAAAGGCAAAAGTAAACTTCAGTTTCCTTGGCAAATTCATACCACATCCTGTCATGGCTAAACATTCTTCACCAGTATGTTACACAAATCACTTAACAGCTACATCATTGAAATTTGAGAGTATCTTGAACAGCATATGTCGATGCCATGTATGTATAAAGTCTCTTGCACGAAAAGAAAATTGTTTTCCTGCAAAATTGTGGCACTTCTGATTTAAAAGGTAACTACCTTTTAACAATAGTTAATTTGAAACAGGGCACATAGAAATTGATAGGCCACTGGAAGAAACGTTAGGAATGTAAAATATCTGAGAGGTAGGGTAGGGACACGTTCATATGTAGAAGGTACTTAGTGTTTGATTTATTTTGAGTCAAACTGCAATTTTAGTTTGTGGATTAGTTGCATTGCCAGAATCCTAAATAATTGCTTACTTCACGGTTGTCTTTGTGATTCTAAGCTGCAGGCCCAGGCTCTGCTAGGATAAATGTATACATTTTTTAAAATCAAATGATAAAATATGACATTTACACATGGGATAGTTTAAAAAAACTCCTTTTCCCCCCCCCCATTGGCAACTGCATATTTAGAAAGTCACGTAATTCTGCACAAGGCATCAGGTCTTTTGGTTTTTGTTTTTCAGTCATGAACAACCTGAGCAGTCTCATTTTAAAATACTAGACATTTAAATTTTCAATGGGTATGGATGTCCACAAAGGCGCAGTGTATAAGAAAAATATGTTATTTTAAATCCCAAAGCATCTCTAAGATAACTCTCTCCAAATTTCCTTAAAGATTACCTTGAATGTAATTGTCGTGGTGCATCATTTCAAGAGAAGCAGCATAAATTTTTGTACCTGTGAGCTTTTCTGTGCAGAGCTGTTTTTGATCCTTTACCCTGTTCGTAGGCTTTGAAAACTTTTGGTGGAAGATATATTAAGGGCTTTTGGAGACTGTAAAACCACACTTGTATGTTCACATAACAATAATTGATTCTAAAAGTCATGTTTCAGCTCTGGCCTAATCATTACATTTAGTGATATAAATCTGCAGCTCCTTAACTTTTTCAGATTGAAAAAAAAGTTTCCAAATGTCTTTTTTCTGTTCTTTTGTCCATAGTGGTTCATACCCTTATCTTGTTTTGCATTTAACCACAACATATGTTTAAAAGTTATTGATAAATTGGGAGAGAATGCATCGTTTATCATCATCATATGTTTAAGGAAAAGTGTGCATCTTCCATAGTTTACAAAAAAATGTTTCTAGTATGACATAGCAGAGTCATAAATATGCATTAAACTCCAAATCTAAGCTGGATGTAAATTAGGCTTGTTCAACAGAAAATTAGGATTTAGTCAATTTGTCCCTTGTATGGCTTCACTAACTAGGTGATTCTGGTCTCCTCTTTGCTGGTTTCCAATTAGAGTGTTGTTATGTCAAAAGGGCACTATTAAAAGACAACTCTAGTCTCATTAATTATGAATGCTGTGTTAGGACTCATGTTATGCACCTGTTACAGCTTAAAGAAAAGTGCAGCATAAACAGTTCCATTTGTTTGGTTCTATTCTTGTGCAAACAACAGAATTTATTCCCCAGACTCCTGCTTTACAGCATGCAATGTTGCCACATTCATTTAGAGTCCCTCAGATTATTCAGTATAAATGAGGGATAAGGTTAAAGATAGTGGACTTAAAAATTCAGACTATCTGTGGTCTGTGAGCACTGGAGAGCCACACAGAGTAGTTCAATAAAGAGGAGAAAGTCAGTTCTAACATACTCTTACAGAATGTGTGGGTGAGTTGTGGTTTGGGTTTTTTGGTTTTTTTTTTATTTTTTTGAAACATCTTATGGAAAAAATATTCTGGAGAGCACCAGCCTTTCTGTGATGTTCAGGACGGCAAAGTGACACTGTCTCTGGATACTGGTGCCTGTATGTGTGAAATGTGCAGATGTACTTTTGGTTTCCCAGCAGGAAGTTGCATTCTCTCATGGAAACGTCATCAGATGTTCAAGATATGGGAGCTAGCTGTGTTTGACAGTAGATTCCTTTTCTTTCTTTTTTTAATATGTTACTGTCCTAGAGGAGTCACTATGGCGACTGTTGATGCAAGTAACATTAGAGGAGCAAACCTTCAGCTGGGAGTGCTTTCAGAGATGCTTTTTAACTATTGAGTTAGAGCAGGATGAACAAAGAAAATTTCTTGAAAGGTGAGGAGGCTATGTTACAAAACAAAAATAGATAAAAAGTGCTGTTTGGATGAAAGAGGGGTAATTTCAAAGGAATTTTTCTGTATCTTTGAACATCAGCTCCCAAAGTCTGTCTTTGTAACTTACACGCTGACTTACAATGAGGGCAATGCAAGACTTCACTTTGTCAGGAAAAGATGATCATTCCTCAGACCTCATTATGCCTGAGGGAGAATCATAGCATTTAGCATTTGCAAGCATGTTCAAAGTGTAGGCTAACTTTGCAACTCCCCAAGAATATACCACTTCTCTGTCGATATTGGCCTATTTATGGATGATGAACCTCAAGTACATTTATGTTGCAGTTACTGCAGGTTTGCCCCAGAGAACTCTGAACTAGCTTGGTTACTGCTAAATGCAGTGTTTCCCTGTAGCTCTGGGCAACCTCATATCCAGGAATTTTACCCATGTTTTGGGCCAGATTTTTTGTGTTCTGTCTTGAACAGTGTGCATCGCAGTGAGACAAGGTACATCTGCATGAACTGAACGTATTACACTGGAGACATGCTCTAAAATGGCCTGGCCAAGTGAAACTTAAAGCTGCAGGCTACATCAGATCCTAGATACATGAACAGAATATATCATCTTCCAGGTCCAGAAAGTAATTGATAAGCAAATACTGGTATCCACTCTCTAAACTGAGATAACTGTCCTCATATGAGGATTTATCCCTTTCTAATTTAGGATAATTTTATCCTAGGAGCAGTAATCAGTTCACCTGGTCTTGTGTTCCCAGAGCAGTATTTGTTTCTTCGGTATCAGTGCCCTCCAGGGTAGCCTGTTTTATCTTTTATTCCTAGTAATTTATCTTAGTCAGTGAGGAATCTGTGAATTAGTAAGGAAACTGAAGGCATGTAGTCCTTCCTTCTTCTTATCTGCTGTTCAAGTCCTTTACCTCTCAGAAGTGTGAACTTTTCCTTTGGTCCTTTGGTTAGAGGTTGATAGTGTATGTTTCTGTTTAGCAAGAGATACACTGTGAGAAGGTACCTTGTGCTCTCCCTTTTCTTCAGCTGAAATATATTCATTTTCAGGCAGGAAGCATAATCCAGTCACGAAGAGTTTTAGCTCTCTTCTGGCTGTGCATATCAGTACAGACTCAGAAAACTTAAATACAGAAATAAACTGACTTGCTGTTTTCATTTCCAATAAGAATTTGGTAGATCATCTGCTCCGACATGCATATCGCTTCCCAGTTTTAGAAGTATTTTTTTTTGTTTAAAAGCTATTATAACTGATTTTCCACTGAGACCAAGTCACAAACATAATTACATTCCAAGCCTTGTTCATTATTCAGGCGCTTTCTGGAAAGAGCTAAAAAGTTTACATTCTCAATGGATGTAGGGAATAAAAGGGAACCATACATAACACAGATTTGGCACCACAGTGCTGAAAATGTTTTTTAAATGTTCCTTGGACAAGCATGCCACAAAGAATGTGTTGCCAGACTGTTGCTGAAATTTTTATGATGTCTTAGTACTAAAAATCGTTTAACCCATTACAAAACTAAAAAGTTTGGATTGTGCTGTGGAGTATTTGCTGTATTTCAGCAATTTCTCTCATAACATGCTGAAATTCGGTATTTCCTATCTTTTTGATTGCACACTCCATCTTATCTTTGTCCTGTTGATGGATAATAAGAGACATCTTGAGTCGTGAAGATTATCAGCTGTAACAGCTTGTCATTTTACCTCTACAACTTTTCAGTCAAAGTCTCAGAGTGTTATCCAAGATGGTGGTAACTGTGCTTGTATTCAAAATGACAGATGTGCAAAACTTTTATTCCCCAGAAATGTAAAGCTGACTTAAGGTTTGGGACAGCTATAAGTCTGCACATTTACATGTGTTTCAGTTTATGATGATAAACTAGGCAAGGAGGGCAACACAGTAGCAAGTGTAGCTAGGTGGAAGGGCAGGGAAGGAAATTTAGTATTAGGATTGTGAAAGCAAAGGAATTATATAGCATAAGATATACAACAAGAATTTACTGTCTTAGGATCTAAATAACACAGTGTCTTGATAACTAGCTATGAAATCAAATAAGAGGGCATTTTCCTAACTGAAATGTGATTGTGGTATGTTCTCAGAGCTGGCCTAAAGCTGGCATGTGCTGATATGACATCATAAGCTCATAGATGTATTATTGCTTCAACCTATGAATGTTGACAAGTAATAATATCATAGGAAAGTATGAGATGCAGAAAAAGCCAGAGTTTTTCCCTAATATTGTATGCATGTATTACAAAAGTACATGAATATATTACAAAATATTTTTAATGTAAACACTATCTTAGTGCTTGGTATTTATAAAATCCAATTTTAATTTAATTTAAGTACTCTTATTTGTGTTATTTAGTTTTTGCTGAAGGCTTCTGAGTGGAGTATAGATATTAAACCATTTATTAACATATATGTTGACATATAAGAATTAGCACTGGGTGAGCAGTAGACCAAAACGAATTTGGGTATTAACAGGAGGATTCAAATGACCTATACAAGTTCATTTTTCCACTTAGATGACCAGGACATATCTCTAAAGCTAGTTAATCCCAATCTAGGAATAACTTTCTCACAAAAAACAACATCAGTTTTCAGATATAGGTGAGAAATTTTCCTGCCATTAGACAACACTTCATAGTCACCATCCATTTCGTGTAAATTCCCAGATCAGAAATGAGAAATGATGCACATCCTCTATTCTTTTTCTGACAGCAAGTAGACATTAAGCACAAAAAGGGGTATTTATTTCTAATATCAGTTATAAATCACTGACAAAATAAAATAAAAATAATAAAAGCATACAACTTGCTACCTACAAATAGCAAACTATTGCCATATGCGAAGCAATATAAGGGAATGAAACTTGGAAATATTTAGGTAAAATCAAAAAAGATTTGAACTAAAATTATGTGAAACTCTAACTTTCTCCATGAATTTAGTAGAGGTATATTTTGTGAGGGAAAAATTGCATGCAGTGTATTTAGAGGGAAAACTTACAATGAAGAAAAAAAAGATCACTATTTTTGTATCTGGTAGGTGGAAATTTTAGTTCTTTACATTGAGGGGAAAATAAAATTCAGACTTCTGAAGTACTTGAAATTACATTTGGTTTGATATGTGAGAGCTTAAGGAGTGCTGGAGGGAAAAAACCCCAGTTACTGAAAAACAACCATTACAGTTTACACAGCAGCTGTCACTTCACATGGTACACAGGCCCCACATTCATAGTATAATGACATGAGATAATAACCATGTAAACTAGTAAATCTTAGAAGCTTTCTGACATAAACTTCCCAGACTGCTGTTTTCTGAAGATGAAGATAAAGTTTCACTTGACCTTTCAATGACTTATACATACTGCACCTTGAATCTTTCCAGGGACTGCATTCTTTCATTATAGGATACGATTTAGCAAACATGAAAGGAAAAAGTTAAACATATATGTATGTTAACATGAACAGAGTTTATTCAAACATACCTCTTAAGGTTTGCTTTTCTATCACACTTGACTGAAAATGCAACAGATTGAAATCTATTATGATACTAAATTAGTTAGCCATAGAGAACCATGAACAAGACTAATTGCCTGCAATAGACAGAGAATATTAAAAGAAGCTTTTAATTTTGCATTAAACAATTATAGAAAATTCTGCTCCTCATATACGTATTCTTAATGATCAGTATATTCCTTCTATATACAATAATGAAAAGGTTGTGTGTTACTGAGGTGGAGCATGGACAGAGTTCAGAGTTGGCAATCAAAATGAAGGAAAACAATGGCATAATTACATCATGAGAGTTATTTAACCTTTGGACAAGTACTAGGGTAGACATGTGTGATTCGTCATTACTTAATTACTTCTGAGGGCTGTAAATTGCATGCCTATAAATGGTAATATGGCACAGCCCTTTTATACCAACAATTGGTAAAAAATATGTTGGGCTCCAATCCAGGAACACAGATTGTGTTCCTGCAGTACTCAACATGGAATCGTGGTAGATTTCCTCACCAAGGAAACAAACAAATAAAAATCATATGTGAAAAAGACACAGAGCTCTTTCACTGTAGTTAATCCTGACCACAGGGGCTATAAAATGCTTTGCAGGATATAACTGCATCATATAAAAGGAAAGGAATAGATCTCTAAAACATCAACAAAATGAAGACCATAAGAAACTGCACAGAGAGATAACTTGTACAGATTCTGACAATGGGAAGCAACCTAAGACCAGTGCCAAGTGAGTGGAATCTGCCAGTTAAGAAAAAATACAAAAAGGAAGATAAAAAACTAAACGTAAATGAGTTTTTTTGAAAATTAGCTCAAAGCTAGGAGCAAAAAGAGAGAACTTAGGGGACAAGAGAAAAGAGATAAACTGGGAAAAAACCAAATCAACAGAATTGAGCTAGCTACCTTTGTATTTACAAGGCTTTTGTTTCTTTGTCACCTCTAACTTCTTTTTATCGTATATTTTTACTTTTTAATCAGCTTGAATAACTGACTTTACCAAGTTTCCACCTTTCCATCAGGGTTTCAAATCACTGGCTATTATATTTTGTTCAAGTATAAACCAGAACAGAATCTTTCCACCTCTCTTGAAGGAATGCTGAGGGAAACACAAAGCTCAGATATGTTATCCTCCTCCATGGGCCCTGTTTAGTCCTCCAACAACATAATTCTGACCTTATAGAATCATTGAGTGGTTTGGATTGGAAGGACCCTTTAAAGTTCATCTAGTCCAACCCTCCTGCAATGATTTGAGGTGACTTCAACTAGATCAGAGTGCTGTCCAACCTAACCTCAAATCTTTAGAGTGATGAGGTGTCTATCACTTCTCTGGGCAAGAGAGAACACTGTTCCAGTGTTTGACCACGCTCACTGTTGTGCTGCCCTCTCTTTCACTGTTAAATGCCCTGAGGCTTGTACCTTGTAGGACAAATGTGCAAGAATCACCCTGTTAAAACTAGCTCCAAAAAGAAACGTGAGTTCTGAATGTTGCAACTTGGTGCTTAAATTGTGTCTTTTCCAAACAAAGAATTTAGAAATCTTCATCCAGCTGCTGAATTCCAATGTCATTAAATCCATACTCAAATTTAACTGGAGACATCCAAATTTCTGCTTCTTAACATGTCTGGAATAGCTATACATGAGCCCAGCCTGGTCCTCTTGCTCTGATGGGCTGGCTTCAGACAGCATCCAGACACCCACCTGGGCAAAACACTGCTGTGTTACCAACATTGTTTAAGCCACAAATACAAAACGTGTTATATGGACTGCTCTGAATCAAGTTAGTTACATAACTTAATCCCAGCCAGACCCAGTACAGAAGCTTGAAACTGCAACCCACAATAACTCACTCCACACACAAAGTTCCGCTTTGCCATACACAGTTTTAGGCTAATAATGCTGATGAGGTATAGGATTCAACAGATGAGCCTTATTCATGAGAAAGAATCTAACGTTTTAAAAGCATGAAATAAAATAGGGATCTTCAAATTAATGTTCTAATTACCCAGTGCAATTGGAATGGTGTAGGGCAATTTCTTAAATATGCTTTCTTCTTTTGTCCAATAGTTTAGACTGCCAATCTCCTTCTCCATCCTGTGCACAACACCCTACAGCCTGACACTTTTATGAGGATGTATGACCTTTATTAAGCAGCAGAGAAGGGAACTGAATCTACGTCTCCTTCTTTGTGTGTATACTGGAAGGTACGGTTCTGTGTTGCATATGAAACACACATTGAATTGACAATGGAGGGTAAAAAAATCAAATTGACATGGAGGGTAAAAAAATCAAAAATCTGGGACATTAATTTTTAACCAGGAAAAAAACTGTAAATTGTGTAGAAATACATAATATTTGGAAGTTCTGTTCTTCATTTCAGTTTTTGGCTTTTTAGTTTTGCACAGTGTACTTTGTTGGGGTTCAGGTGAAAAGAAAATGGGGACTTTTTTGGAAACATATTTGGTATAATTTGTACTTTCAGTCTTTCCATCATCCTCCAGTGAAAAAAACCCTAAAAAACAACCTCCCGTTTCTTTTATATGATTAAAGATTTAAAATCAGCATTTTTAAAGTGCTTTTAATTCAGGTGTTTTGGCTATTTTCTAAGCCAAATTGACTGCTTCATTCAGATTTGAACAAAGAACGATGAGAATGGACTGATGTAAAATAATGTCTAGAAGCCAAAGGAACATTATTCACATAATGCTGTATGAAAGTGGGAGTGAAAGCTCTTTATATTTGGTTGTCTCCTATTCTTAGCATCCATATCTATACTAACCCAGTCATTAAAATGTAACTGATAAGGAACTGGGTAAGTTCTGTTTATATTTCAACAAATAAAGATTTTGATGCAGGAGGGAAATGTAGAAGATGGAAAGTGGAAACTAGATGTAAACATTTGTATTGGTGCAGTTGAGTTTATTTTATAAAAATAGAAATTAAAATTATAGATAATTTTGTATACATTAATAAGAAATTAAAATTTTGAAAAGAAAAAAATGGACAAAGTATGCTTTTAAATTAATTTGACCGCTTATACTAACATGTATATGAATATCACTATTGGCAAAATATTTTGATTCAAGGAAAGCAGTATTATCCTTAATAATTTCTCTGTGTTTTGAAATCTGTAAGAATTATCATAGATTATGCAAATTATTTCCTTACTGGTGCTAATAAGTTTAGAATTCATAACCTACTTCTCAGAAAAAGAAACTTTTGAATTGCATACGCAGACAACATATGTAGAAAACTGAATACATTGAATAAGCAACCTGTTTTGAACAAATAGAATGGTTTCATCCTAATGGATGGGAGTACAAAAAAAGCAATTTGATCATGGAGTAAAAAAAAAATAAACAAGCCAGTTTCTTATTTATTTCATGTTGTGCTTCTTGCAACAACAGTATTTGTTACAAAACTACTTATGCAATTACGACATTCTGCTTGCCAGAATTACATGAGTGTATAGTTACACTCAAATTTGTATGCTTATTTGCTATACTTGCACACGGTGCTGTGAAAACTTTGTATGCAAATTAGACATGGAGGTATATTTGCCATTCTGAAAATCTATTCTTAGCTGCCATTGTATAAAATCAGATTGTTATGATACAAAAATACCAGTTGATGTACAACCTGCAATGATAAAATTAGATACATGTCTGGTTGTTGCAGGTGCTCATCACTATATTTAAACGCTGAGGTTAATTCCTTTTTTCTTGAGGCAACATGCATTGTATGTTGCTTGAAAAAATATTTCAATATTGTATTTATTTGCTGTTTGCCAACTTAGGAACATTTAGGTTATATATTCTTTTTAGTGTGAATTTCAGTAGCTTGGAAGTGGTAAATATGACTAGCTCTTGATGAAGTATGGTGGTGCTGAAAGCAATTAGGTCTCTCTCCTCTGACCTCCCTTTTGGTAAATTCTATCACCATCCAGTTGCGGTGGAATTAGTTGTGCCAGCAAGGCTTTAGATTACTTTAGGAGGAATCACAGAATACTGTGATCTGAATCACTGTTTCCTTAAACCCGGATTCTGACCTCTTACTTGTGGTAGAGTGCCACCTCTCACTCAAGTCCTGTCTTGATTGTACGTGTGGGTGGGGCGCAGCCTTTTGGAGCACTCATGTTATGAATACCCCAACTTCTTCAACCTGCTCCTCAGGCCACTCTCTAGGAATACATCACAACCCCTGCTAACCTCTGTGTTTACCAGATCAGTTTAAATATGTTCTCCTTACTGCTAGTTTAATTTCCATGGATCAAGAGCTTTAGTTCAGGCACAGACTTCAGGCACCAGCAAATCTTGCCACTAGTGTTTCGGCAGGGTAGGATGAGAATAAAAACTGCTTTAGTCATGGCAGCATTTCAGGTGAAATGGGTTTTGGATAAAATCAAACCTGCTGTCTTCTGCAAAGCAGATATTTTGGTGTATGAATGTATAGGATGGAGAAAAGTCTAAGTGAAAAAAATAAAACCACTATATTTTCGTTTGGAATTCCATTTGTGGTAACTTATCATAGTATTATGAATAGAATAATGACATGGCTAAATGTAATGGCAAAATACTAAGGGCTAGCACAATCCATCTTACCAGTTTGAAGAAATTGCTGTAATGTCTCATGTCAAAAAAGCACTGAAGTGTATCAATGAGCAGCTAATCCTGGTTCAGCCTGACAAACCAGAGTATTATGGCAGGAAATACGAAGGAGATGCCTAGTGGTTGCAAGAGTTTAACAAGCAGTATGGCTTTTCTTTTTTCCTATGT
>VZRJ01007985.1:24805-44813 GCA_013397565.1 Ptilonorhynchus violaceus | reverse complement strand
TTAATAATTAATTAATTTATTAATTAATAATTTCTTAGTTTTTTTAAGAACTTAAAAGAAGGTATAATGGTGGGAAGAGCAGAGAAAATTAGGAGAGTAGCTGTTATTGGTTCTATAACACTTGGGAACTAAGAGTCTATACAAATTGTTTTGCATGAGATGCTAAAAGGTTTGCTTTAAAAAAAATCTGTGTGATATGGTACTTACACTACTTTTTCAATCTCTATACGCAGTTTCCCTTTGTTTCCTCTCATTTGCATTTATCACTTTGTGCCATAAGCAAGGCAAAAAAAGTAAAGAGATGGGTAAGCTTACAATTTTAATGTAAAACCTCTGAATGTATCAAAGCACTGGAAGAGGCTGCCCAGGGAAGTGCTTCAGTCACCATCCACAGAGGAATTTAAAAGATATGTAAATGTAGCATCTAGGGACATGGTTTAATGGTGGACTTGGCAGTGCTGAGTTGGTGGTTTGACTTGATGAGCATAAAGGTCTTCTCCAACATAACAAGTCTACGATTCTGAGCCTTTTTTTCCCATCTCCTTATTCTCTGAAGTCTGTGTTACTTTTTTTGACATACACTTGATTCTGTATAAAGATTCTTCTCCGTTGACTCAGCCATAACATCACCTAAGATCCTACTGGCACATACACGTAAAGATGATGACTTTTGGGTCTGGTAACATGACCTAGTGCTTTTCTGGTTTCATTCTTTGTAGGGAACCAAGCAATTATACCAATATCTGTATTTACCGTGTCAGAAGGATTCTAAGTTGTTCTTCATTTCTTCTGCATACTTTTGAATCTATCTGACTTAATAAAATTGCAGAACTGTAAGTGGCCAGATGGCAAGAGAAAGTAAGACTGTACAGCGCTGGAAGTGACATAGTCTCTTTATGTGGGGAAGCACCCAAACAAAAGACAAACCAGTGGAGCTGCTGTCCCTCCGCATCTTTTTGGGAGTTAACTTGAGGCTTAGCTGTTTTGCTGAAGATACCTCTAAGCCTTTATAGTAGGATACTGAATTGCCCTAGAAGGAAAAAAGAGTCCTCTTGCATCATCTTACAGAATCCCACAGTTTGGCTTGTAGGTGAACTATGCAAACATTTGAAACAAAAGTCTACTAATTGGTAGCAAATGTTACTTTATCCTGGGGCAAGTTCTAATATTTGCTGGTCTTTGTTTTCAGATGAATCTCTCATGATATAACCTCAGGGGTTCAAAACAGTCGTATTTCATGCAGCTTTAGATTTCTGTGAACTATTTTGATTTTTAGACAATAAAGAATAATGCACCAAATCATCAATAATAGCAAGTCTCTGAAAGGGAAAAGAAGACGGGGGCAGATGGATGGCACAAACACTGGAAGTAGAACTGTTATGGCCAGATTTTTCTAAAAATAATTCTTCGTGGAAGGGTGTCTCTTTTTTTGATTTTTGGTGGTGGTGTTTTTTGGTTTTTTTTTAATAAACACCCCCTTATTTCTAGGCTTCTTGCCCACCATTTTGTGCAAAAGTGGGATTTTAAAGTATAGTATACAGAGTATACTTTAGTATACTAAATTATACAGAGTCAGTATAGTATACTATAGTATACAGATTCACTAAGAAAAGGGCAGGGTGAATGTTGCTTACACCATAAAGAATTCTTGTCTCCTTTTCAGTATTCTGCTGATATAAATTCATTTGTGTTGCTCCCTTTGGTCTTTGTCCCCCATACAGGTTTTGGCAGGTTGAATTGTTTCTTTAAAAATGATGTTGGTGTACTTCACATTAAAAAAGTTCTCCATTTCATTTTAAGTGATTCTTAGACTATTAACATCTTTGCAGAGATAAATGGGGTGGGCCTATTTACTAATCAGAACTGAGGGGGACCTTGTAAACAGTCTGTGTTGCACGTTGGGGTTGTTTTGAATTTGGTAAGAATCCCATCTCTGAAAATGCTAGGACTGACACATAGCAAACCTGGGAAAAAATAAACATAAGTTTAAGTTCTAATGAAGAATAACAGAACCTTGATGCAACAACGAAGTCTGTACTAATATTTTCTTATAATTCTCACAATGTAAATAGTACTTTAAAATTGTTTTAGAATGATAATATATATCTTGTGTAATAAAACTTTCACTTGAAGTTAGGGATATGAAACCAATACTTCCTTAAAATAAAGATGAACTGTAAGAAACATAAGAAATACAGGCCAACAGAAAGGAATACTATTGTGTTCCTTTTGTCTTGAAGAGCTGGTCTTTAGAATAAACCACCTGTCCTTGGTCCCTTCACAAATTAGACTTCAGGGCAGCCTCTCACAGCATCTCGTCTACCCTGAACAATTTCCTTTCCATAAATCCAAGGTCATAATTTTTCTGCACGTCCTCTTCATACCTCTTGGTCAATGAAGCCAAGGCTTCTGTCAGCATTCATGACCCCCAGCTGGCTCTACCTTGTTTATGAATCCAGGTCTGGGGTTGTTAAAATTTCCTCAGAGGAACTAGGACCTACAGAGAAGCTGTTTCAGGATACTTGTGAGGATTTCATTCAATTCATCTTAATACAATCAAACAATAGAATAAAAAACACCCAAGGATGTTATAAATCTCCCTTTGTATCATTCAGTGATGAAGTATTACTAAGGAAATCATTGTCAACAATGAGAATATAGCCTGAAAATGTGGCAATTTAAGTTGGACAGATATTCAAATGTGTGTGTGTGCGCGCTTGTGTGTATACATGTATATAGGCAAATGAATAACCAATATTTTGTGGAAGAACTGAATCATACTCAGCAATGATCTGAACAATGCTGAATGACCCAATGACTTCTGTGGAACTGCAAATTGGGTCTGAAAATAGCCTCTAGGGTATTAAAGAGATGCCTGTAGCCAGCATTTCCCAATTCAAAGGTGTTACAGACAAAGAAAAGGATCACTAACTTGAAGTTACTATGCTACAACTCAGAACCTATTCTGTATTTAAGTATTTTCTACTGCTGCCTCTTTGTATGCAAAATGACCTCTAGGAAAGATTTTACTTTAAAAAAGTATCAAAAATCCACACATATAATACATGAAGAAAGTGTATTTTCCTGTTTAATGGAATAAGACATCACTCTTGCAGACTCCTTTCCAGCAGAGAAACTCATTGTTGTATACATTCTTGTTCTTGCAGTGTTGGTGAACTACTTCCAGTAGCTGCAGAGAATATTTTCCTTAACTTCAGGAGCTTGTAAAATCCAGAAAGCGAGGACATTGACGGATGAAGGTCTTTTGGAGGCTTGACATTCAGTTTGTGAGAAGCAGTGGAGAATGCAAACAGACTGGTGCAAGGAAGGGCATGGGAAGAACTTTCTAACCACAGTGCCAAGAATTGTTTCAGAGTTAGAAAGTTAATTTCAGAGTCCTAGTCAGGGATGAGAGAAGAAAATAATCGAGATGAGACTTTGTTGATCTTACCTGATGCATCTTTCTGGTCAAAAGATGTAAAAGTAATTTTTCATCAGTTAATTTCTTTTGCTTTCTTTGACTAATGTGATATAGATACGCAGTTTTAGAGCAAAAAGGTGGTCATAATCAGAAGAGTTAAACTACATAATTGCTTTTATTCTAATGCTGGTTTTTTTTTCAGACAACAATGACCTTGTTAAACTTTCATCTTTGGAAGCAAAATGTTTCCAGGAAGATTAAGGGAAATGCTTTTTGCTTCAATTCTTGTTTGGAGAGTAAAGTAGGGAAAACGTGAAATTTGTAACTAGGATATTTGCCAAGAACTTGCTTGCTCTTGTGACAAAAATGTTATGTTATGTTAGCCAATGTGACATGCACCATATCTTTATGTGTAGAAATTAGCCAGTTTCAGAGAGATGGTGTGATGTTAGGAACACTTGCATGAGTTCTGCCCGAAGTGAATGCTTAAACATATTTTTGAATAGAAACTAGTGGTCATGTCTGGGGTCAAAGAAAGTACGGAGAATAGGGTTAATATCACAAACTGAATTTTTCAGGCACTATCATAGAATAATAGAATGCTAGAATCATAGAATAGTTTGGGTTAGCAGGGGTCTTTAAAAGTCACGTAGTCCAACCTCCTGCAAGGAACAGGCAAGGAAGTTTTCAAGTAAATCAAGTCTCTCAGAGCCCTGTCCAATTTGACCTTGAATATTTTCAAGGATGGGAATTTACCACGTCTCCGGACAGCCTGTTCCAGTGTTTTATCACACACAAAATAAAAAATTTCTTCCTTATATCTGGGCTGAATCCACTGATCTGATACTTTAAGACCACTATGCTTTCTTGTATTGCTACAGACACTACTGAAAAGTCTGTTCCCATTTTTCTTATAGGCCTCCTTTAGGTACTGGAAGGCTGCTGTAAGACCTTCCCAGACAATTCTCTTCTCCAGACTGAACAACCTCAGCTGCCCCTTGAATCCTCTTCATGGCCTCCTCTGGACTCACTTCAAGTGGTTCATGTCCTTCTTATTTTGAGAGCACCAGAGCTGGATGCAGCACTCCAGGTGAGATTTCACACAAGCAGAGCAGAGGACGAGAATCATGACACCTCTTTGGATGCAGCTCAGGATACAATTGGTTTACTGGGCTGCAAGTGCACATTGCTGGGGCATGTCCAGTCTCTCATCCACCAGCACTACCAGATCCTTCTGGGCAGGGCTGCTCTCAATCTGCTCATCGCCCAGCCTGTGCTGATACAGCCTAAGCCAGGTGCAGCACCTTGCACTTGATCTCGTTAAACCTCATGACGTTTCCATGGACCTAAGTCTCAAGCTTTTCCAGGTCCCTCTGGATGGCATCCTACCCCTCAGACATGTCAATGACACCACTCAGCTTGGTGTCTCCTGCAAACTTCCTGAGTGTGCACTCAATCCTGCTGTCTAGCTCATCAACCAAGATATTAAACAGTATGGGTCCCCATATGGACCCCTGAGAGACTCACTAATCTCCATCTGGGCTTTCAGCCATTAACCACTACCATCCTTTCAACTTCACTGCCTTTTGCACCCATAACAAAGTCTGTGGGGCTAAATATATAGATCAGATCATGCTGGATATCATTTACACCATTTCCATACATTCCTACCCAAATACTGTATGTCAACAACAGAGAATGAGTTTGGATTTGACTTAGTGGCAACAAAAAAAACCCAAAAAACAACAACAACAAATGATTGTTTACATAGCAGTCTTAAAGGCAGACTGCAGGGAATAAAATATCAACAGCAAATAAGAAGGGTGGTTGCCTTGTAGAAAAAGAATATATAAAACTAATTTTGATCTTGGCAGGAACATAATTCTAAATGGATATCAACAAATTCCACATGAATTGCTGCTGACATGCTAAGTTACTCCATTTCAGATCAGATCCAACAAAACTTTCTTGGTTTTTTTGATGTCGACATGTTAAGCAGTTTCAGAATTTGGATCATTTGTTTCCAAGATACAAGCTGAAAATAAGGCTTGTTTTAAATGTCTTTTTGAAAGCCGTGTTCAACAGTTGTAAAATGTACGGCAAATAGGAGATAATTGTTATTCTTTAGAGAATGGGGCTCCTAAGTAATGAGATGGGGAGCTTGTAACCACCTTGACAAGTCATCCTTAACCATGTTAATTAATAGGAGGAATGCTGTGCCCATACAGATGAGAGACTCTGAAATCCTAATGCTAAGAAGAGAGCATCAGTTTAAGAAATGAACTTTCTATCTTTGTATATGTATGTGGAGTCCTAAGTGATATAAGAGCAAGATCCTGATATTATTTATCTTTGATCCAGGTAGAACCATAACATAAAACTATGAATTTAAAAACAGATTTAACCAAGGAACACATATGCACATAGAATAATGAAAACCTTTTAAATGCTTTTCCTTAAAAAATGCTTCTTAAAGCATTTTTTCTTTTCCCTGAGAGCTGCAGATTACCTTTATCTGTCTACTTGCATCCTCTGTAAATTTCAAACAGCAGCAAAGAAGAGATGGTTCTTTTCTTTGGCCACTTATCTAGTGAAGAGTACTGCAGCACAGAGAAATGTATTCAAGACCTTTTTCATGTTAAATAATGTTCTCTAGTAGGCTGAACTTCTTTGGATGTCTTTTCAAAAAACACTCTTCCAGAGATCCTATCTGCAGGATGGAACTTCAAGAGTGACCAAGAAACCTGTGAAGGTTGGGCTGTCACATCTTTCCACCAACAAGACAACCAGTGAAATCCAAAGATCAGAGATGGTGGTGAGAGCAAGGGAGAAAGTTTTACTGCATGGCAAGGAGAAAAATGGAAGAAATAATCAGCACAAATCAGATCTCTGAATATGGGTGATGTTCTCTGGCACTCATGTCAGGCATGGATCCTTTTGCAGCCCATCATTTGTTCCCAATCCCATGTCTCAAACATGGGCCTTTCGCACATGCACAAGCGCCCATGTGCAGCCCTCTCTGCCCCAAAACATTCAGTGACTCTCACTGACTATAGGAATTTATATAGATATATACATTCTGGACAGAGACACACATGTACACAAGTTTATCACTTGTTTTAAAGGAAAAACAACACTCAACTAAATGGACCTAAAAGCAAATTTTAAATGTAGTTTTCAAAGTTCAGACCTAAATTTAGGGTGAAGTGGGCTATAATATTCACTTTCTTTTTTTATAACATTTCAAAGATGAACTCTCTTTAAAGAAAAGATACCATCTTCTTGCTCTTAAGTAACTGTGGATCCAAACATTGGAGAATTCCTGGTGTATTGAGAAATAGGATCTTGTTTTGCATCCTCAGAATAGCAGTAAATCTCCAGCTGCTTTCAGGTTGCCATCTTATTCAGCAAACTTACTCTTGGTTGCTGTGTGACTCAAATGGTGAACTACAGCAGCAGAAAACTTTACAAACACTTGATCACATCCTGCATCAGAAACATCAGTGGTTATGTATATACTGCCATAGTCAGAGGAAGAGGTGGTTTCCATTCTTGTTGCCAGAAAACGGCAGCGTTGGGGTAGGGAGCTTCAAAACACACTGGTATGTCTCTGTGCATGATGGGCTGACCTGTGAGTCAGAAAATTTGTGGGAGGACTTAGGGCAGATAAACTTTTACTCACTTCCATTCCTGCTTCCCTGGAAACTTGGTGGCAGTCCTTTCACTTGTTGATGAAGTCTGCAATCCTGGAGTGCAAGGGGCCTCCCTGCAGCCTCCCATGCTTGGAGGAGAAGGTGTTTCTTTGTGTACTGCCTGCTTCCCTGCCCACTTCCTGTACGAAACTGATGGACCCTCCTGACCTGATACCATGTTAGGCTCTACCACTTGGCTATGGAGAGGAAGGAGCACTGACTTGTGTTCCAGCCAGCCTGTTGTGTGGGGTTAGATGTGCAAGGTGTGCTCTTCCAGCTTGTCTGATAGTAAATGCTGGACAACTGAAGGGATTTTTGTCCTCCTGAACCTCCTCTCTGACTTGTGCTTTAGCTATTGAGCTCTGCATCAGTCAGAACAAGCATTGAAGCAGGCTCGGTGGTAAAGATGCAGTCATGCAGGTTTTAGTACAGTGCTTGTGCCTGACTTATGTTTTTTGGCTAATTAAAGAAATCCTCTGGGTTGTATGAAAGATCTGTGGCCTGGCCATAGCTGTGTAACATATCTCTGCTTGGAGATTGACAGATGCCTCCTTGGTACAACAGAACCGGCTTTACAGGCTGCTGATTGTGCTCCCTGGACTACAAGCAGGGTTCTACCTCACTAGCCACTAGCATTTTTTGTAATTCTTCTTTTTTCTCTTGTGCCTGTACAACTCCAGCTGGCATCTGGGAGCTCTACATACTAAATCCTGCTCCCTAGTATCAGCCTATGAAACTAGAGATATTTTTATTTACTTTTCATTAAAAGGAATGATTGCAGTGCTTTAAGATTTTTGTTCTGTATGCTGTCATTTCTACGTATGTGAGTGATAGCTACACAGAAAATTTTTTACCTGTGCTCAAAGCAAAAACTGACAGGCATAGACCAGTAGACCAGTTCCATCTTCGTATTTTTCAATCTGTATCTTTACATGGACAGAACTGGCTTATGCTTAAAGGACTGGATTTAGAATCAGAGTTTAGATATCAAATCCAGTCTCTTATTTCCCATGTGGTCTTAACCAAGTTGCACAGTAAGTTGCAGAAACAGCAGATGTAGAAGAGCTGAACTTTGAAGTATCTTGTTCCCACTGTGAAGGTCTGGAGTGAAGTGCTAAAGCTTTCTGTAGAATAATGCCAAGTATATTAGGCACCCTCTAACAGATTTTGAAATAACATGCTAGGCAAATCCAGTGCTGTTGGCATTTTTCTGCCTTGAGACAGCCAACAGGAACAGTAAAGTATGGAGCAAGGGAATGTTATAGATCTATCTATTTCACATCAAGAACCTGAAATCCTTTCCATGTGCAAACTTTTTTTTCAAAAACCCACAGGTCTGAAGAGGGGGGCTATGTTATTTTCTGTTGTATGATAGCCTTGTATTACAGAGCTCAGGAAAAAATTTATTTTCTAGATATGAGACTTAAAGCCCCTCTACAGAGAGTGCCATAGCCCCGAATGCTGTCCACATCACTTGCTGAAGATATGCAACTGTGTTCAGAGTGCAGCAAGATGACTTTTTGTGAAAGGGGGAAGATGGCTTTCAGCAAAAGATGAAATTTATGTGTTTGTATGCTGTCAGTGTTTAGCAATCAATTTTACATTGCCTTTAAATGCTCTGCTCCTCACTATTAGAAATTGCACAGCATCAATGCTTTCCATTGCTACCCGTTCACTGACCTGTTTCTAAAGGGAGACATAGTAGGGGCTGGTGAGGGATTTGTCCCTGATATGCCAAGGGTGCAACAAATACAGATTTGAGCAGCCCATCTAATTTATGAATAAGGATGATTCTTGAGTGTGAAATAAATTCAGAACCATCCTTACCTGTGAGACATGCTTCTAGGTAGTCTTATGGATTGGATACATATGCTGTGGAGATTTCAAAGTTGAAAAGGAAGAGTGTTTGATGTAGGTAAGAAAAGTATGCTGCTGAGCAAAACTTTTAGGATTATCTTGCTTCTACATGTTTAATTGCTGCCAAGATTGTTCTTTCAAATTCTCAACTCCCTGATGGATATTGTCCTTTAGATTATGAATTACAAAAAAACATAGAACATGAATATGTATACAACTATGATTAAAATATATATTTTTTTAAAAACTTGTACTTCACATGCATATTTACTTACCAAGAGGTTAGGATTGGCAGAAAAATCTATGTTCAAATTTATGTCTTGGTTTTACATAATGACTTATTTATTGTAGTGACAGTAACAACAACACAACGGTTGCGCCCCATCACACATATCTGGGGCTGAACCAAGATTCTTTTTCTCTGGGTAGGCGCAAAGAGAACATTCAACCAAAATTTCCCAAGATGTAAAAAACACACAAAAGGTTACTGGCAGAACTACAGAAAATTAAGGAACATTGGCAAAAGAGTAAATGGTACACAACGTCACTTTTCCCAGCCTAAACTTAGCTCATTAAACATAGAAAACCTTGCAGCCCATTTGATGTTAAGTTTTGTGACAGGAAAGTTAGAAAAAGAAAGAGAGAAAAACAGGAAGATAGGACAGATATAGACAAACAGGCATAGCTACCAGCTCCTGGGTTCCAGCAATGGTATTCTCCAGATCGGAGGTAGGTGAAAAACAGGGAGAAGCCGTGTGGTGAGGGCTTCTTAACCCTTGGCCGTGTCCCTGGCCTGCCCCCCCAGTGGGACCTCCTGTGTCTGATCCACGCAGGGGTGGGTAAGGTGACACCAAGGGGCTGTCTCCAGTGTCCCTTTATGGACAGGAACTGCAGGGCTGGGGGGAATACAGGGGGAGGGCGCTACCCCACCAAGGCAGGGCCCGATCCACCCCCTTCCCCACACTCAAAGATGTCTCAAAACGGGCCCTTTGGTGTCTCTGACAACAACCTCACTGGGTAAAGAGGTCATCGTGGTAATGTCATCATCATCATCATCAATAATAAAAACAATAAAGTGTTACTGCATTAGCTGAACCTTAAATACTCTCTACATTTTACTTGCACTAAAATAGCAAATAAAATTCAAGATCCCTGATTTTATTGCAGTCTGCCTTGCTAATCTTTCTACACTATGTATATAGAGTAGGTATTGGACTATTTGTTACTTATTAGATCCTATGAGGAATTTGCATTTTCTCAAGAGCAGACCTCAAAGCACTGTATAATAATTAGCTCACTGTAATTGATTTTGAAATATATTGAAAACATAAACCCTTCACCTTGTGTTCAGTTGTTCTTTTGCCCTGAATGATGCTTGCTGGTACTGGCAGCTGCCCAAGTACATCTGCATTTGCTGTGGCATCAGTTAGTGTGGTATCCTTTATAATATTAATTTCTTTTGCACTATATGCAACAATAAAAAATGGAATCACAAGAATGTTGTTATACATAATCTCATCACTAATCTGCCTAAGCAACAGTATAACCAAGATGGGTGTTTTATTTGTTCAGTTTGAATTGTATTCAGAAGGGTTGAAGTGACCCCTCAATCAGTTTGCAGCTGACATCAAGTTGGGCAGGAGTTGTAATCTGCTGGAGGGGAAGAAGGCTTGGCAGAGGAATCTGGTCAGGCTGGACTGATGGGCTGAGACCAGTTGGAAGAGGTTCAACAAAGACAGCTGCCAGGTCTTGCCCCTGGGTCACAACCCCAGGCAGCTCTACAGCCTGAGAGCAGAGTGGTTGGAAAGTTGCTTTGCAGAAAAGGGCTTGGGGCTGCTGGTTGACAGCAGCTGAACATGAGCCAGCTGTGCCCTGGCAGACAGGAAGGTCAATGGCATCCTGGCCTGTATCAGGAAGAGTGTGGCCAGCAGGACCAGGGCAGGGATTGTCTCACTGTACTCAGCACTGGTGAGGCCGCACCTCAAGTGCTGTGTCCAGTTCTGGCCCACCCACTACAAGAAAGACATTGAGGTGCTGGAGTGAGTCCAGACAAGAACAATGAAGCTGGGGAAGAGTCTAGAGGGTAAGTCCTGTTAGAAGTGGCCGAGGAAGCTGGGGGTGTTTAGCTTGGAGAAAAGGAGGCTCAGGGGAGGCCTTATCACTCTCTACGGCTGCCTGAAAGGAGGGTGCAGCCAGGTCAGTCTCTTCTCCCAGGCAACCAGCGACAGGACAAAAGAACACAGTTTAAAGCTGTGTGAGGGGAGGTTCAGGTTGGATTTTGGGAATAACTTTTTCAAAGAAAGGGGGATTAGACATTGGAATGGGCTGCCCAGGGAGGTGATGGAGTCATCGACCTCGAAGGAGTTTAAGGAAAGACTGGATCTGACTTAACGCCATGGTCTCGTTGACAAGGTTGTGTATGGTGAAAGGCTGGACCCTCAGAGGTCTTTTCCAACCTAATGGATTCTGTCATTCTGTGATCTCTTACAATGGGCTCAACTGTAGCAAACTTCAAAATTAAATTCCTTTCAGGTCATTTAGACCTTCACTATTGTTTTCTCATGCTTTTTTGCTTAAGTGCTACATGTAGCTGAAAGCAAATGGAATGACCTTTGAAGCAGTATGGCCACAGTATTAGTAACATTCTAGCAATCTTCTGTTTCATTCAAAGAGCAGTAAGTTGCTGACTTCAACAGTAATTCCTTTTTTCTAAAAATGAAAATTTTAAATTTCCCTTTATTTTTTCAGTTTTTAATATATACTTAGAATGTAATATTTTGTTTATAACAAGGTCTTAGGGAGATCAAGGGTATCTCAAAACACCACCAGAAATATAGACGTTCTAAGTAGTAAAACCAAAACACAATTAAAATCTTTTCTCAGGTACACTGAATCAAATCCTGTTTAAACTATCTGAGGTGAAGTTAACAACGTTTTGATGAAAAGGAATCAAGACAAATAATGAAAACACACAAAAGGACAAAATCATATACCATCAAGGAGTCTGGGTTTCCTCTTTTTCAGTTTCATTTATTAATTACAGTGTATGGACTGCCACATGAGCAAAACAATTTCTGAAATACATAGATACATAAAAACATAATTTTGTTGCTATCCTAGGTCTGTGCAAAATCATTCAGGACCTACCTTGCCAACAACCACGGGGGAAGTTAGGATGTTCTTGAGTTGCTAAGAATCAATGGGTTGATGTGTCCATGTAAAAGTTGCTGTCTCTGCTGACAAATACTCTGCTGCCTTTTCTTCATATTTTGGAGTAATAGTTTTAAAACAATGGCCTTCTTTTTTTCACCAAAGAGAAGCTAAATACAGAATGGAAAAGGGAAGAGGGAAAGCTAGGACTATATCAATTTTCCTGGAAATGCATGAAACAATCTATAGGGTAGAACAGACTAAGATTTAACTAAACTTTTTTCTTCAATTGTGTGAATAAATCCAAGTGCTAGCTCAAAAACCTTTTATTCTGACAAACTGAAAGAGGAAAAGTCACGAACTGATTACAATGAATGCTTTCACACTGAAGTAGCAACAGTATCTACTAAAGCAAGTTTTTCCTACTTGTCACATAATGACTTGTCTTTTTAAGACCCATAGGCTTAATTCATACATCTGACCTGTCTTGCAAGTGAATAGCTGATACTTAACGAAAGTCTTGGTTATTCTTGGAGAGAAGCTCTCGTGGTCTTCTAGAATTCGTTTGGAGTGCAAATGGGTATTCCTGCTACACTGACTATTATACTATCGTCTTTTTCCAATGGATAACTGTGTCTTAAAGGAATAGCCTAGATAAAAGAATGATATTCCTTCATGAGCAGCGGAATCAGCATAGTTCTGTTTTACACTGTATTACAGAATTTATAGTCTTCATAGGAACCAACATTTCTGAGCTACTTGAGACAGGAAAATCAGATATTTAATCATGTTTTCTGAACACCACTAGGAGTTCAACTGGATCTGGGCTTGGCTGGCATGAAGTAAAATCTGCGTACCGGGTCTGTAAATTACTTAATTATATCATTTTAGTTCTCAGTAATGTTGCAGCTGTGACTATTTTCCCTCATACTGAGATGCCTGTTACAACTGAAAAACCTAAGAGGCCCATTGCTCCAAAGGTCAAGTCAGTCTACATGTAATGTTTAGTTCTCTGCAAAACGTGGATTTGCAGAACTAGAGGAAGTGAACAGCAAAAAGTCTTGGGCTCATCTTTGCAATATTTAAAAAAGTTTGTGCTGCTTGCCTCCATTGTCTGGAATAGTCCACATATTCATTTAAAAAAATCTGTGGGTCATTACTAGGCAAGTGACAGAATTACTCCAGCAGTGTGGAACATAAAGGATGTTTAAGAAAACAATTTCCTTTTTCGTAGATCCCCATCATATTGGTCTTTGTTTTGGGTCAGGCAGTTCTAGAATTCAATTAGAATTTTTATGGACCTCCAGAGTTAGTAGCTCAATTCCTTTTAATTTCAAAACGGATTTGTAAAAATCCTTTTTCTGATTAAAAGGGAAATGTTGAAACATTATAGGAAAGACTGTCTCTGATTTTTTTTTTCAAACACATTGAAAATGTTAGGCATGTGGGATGTTTTTTTGGGGGGTCTACTTGTTTGTTTCTTTATTTGCTTTTTTTTTTCTTAATTAGTTCTCCTTGATTTTGAAATTTGGTAGATGTTGGCATGATCCTCATATAACCTTTAGCCTCCTTAGTGGCTGGTAGACACTGGACTCACATGCTGTATGTGAGTTACTTATCACTTCTGAATGTCAGCCCCTCTGACAAACAGTTAGATTTGCTGCCTAAAATAAGATATATTCCTCGGTTTTGCACAAAAAGAATTGCATCTTTCCTTGAGCATGATCTAACATGGTAGGTATATGCTTCTCTAGTTATTTAAAAGTTGAGATGGCACAAGTCTCTCTAACTATCTCAGCATTTTTTTAAAATATATAGAGACTTGACATTTCTTAGAATGGAGTTTCAACAAAAAAAGGAGCTGATTTATGTGCCTTTTCTTATATTACCTTTTGTACAAGTTGACAAAGTATTTGTTTTCAAAACTCAGTAACAAATTCTTCAGTATATAATAGTGTAGGACTCAGAAAAGCTTCTAGGTGTCTGCAAAACCAAAAATCCAAGATTGCACATCTGTTTCTGTGTGGTCAGAAGTTCAATTCTGACCTTTCAGAAGACAGGAATGCTTACTATGTCTTTAGGCAAAGAGAGGTTTTTCCAGGGGTTGGGCTAGGGAGTGGATAGGGAGAATCATAGAATCATGGGATGGCTTGACTTTCTAGGGACTTTAAAGGTCATTCAGTTCCAACCCTGCTGCCATGGACAGGGACACTTTCCACTAGATCAGGTTTCTAAGAGCCCCCAAGCCTCACCTGGAACATTTCCAGGGATGGAGCATCCACAGCTTCTCTGGGCAACCTCTCTTCCACTGCCTCACCACCATCACAGTAAAGAATTGTTTTCTAATATCTACTCTAAACATACTCTTTTTCAGTTTGAGGCCATTCCCCCTTGTCCTGTCACTACATGACCTTGTAAATAGTCTCTCTCCTGCTTTCTTATAGGCTTCCTTCAGGTAGTGGAAGACTACAATTAGGTCACCCCAAAATCTCTTAAAGGGTGAACAAACCCAATTCTCTCAGCCTTTCCTCATAAGAGGAGTGTTCCATCTCTCTAATCAACTTGGTGGCTCTCATCTGGACTCACTCCTGCAGGTCCATGTCCTTCCTGTGCTGGGGACCCCAGAGCTGGATGCAGTGTTCCAGGTGGGGTCTCACCAGAGTGGAGCAGAGGGGCAGAATGCCCTCCCTCACCCTGCTGGCCACGCTGCTTTGGATGCAGCCCAGGACACGTTTGGCTTTCTGGGCTGTGAGTGCACATGGCTGGGTCATGTCCAGCCTCTCATCCATGAGCACCCCCAAGTCCTTCTCAGCAGGGCTGCTCTCCATCTGCTCATCCCCAGCCTGTGTTGGTACCAGGGGTTGCCCTAACCCAGGTGCAGCACCTGGCACTTTGCCTTGTTAAATCTCTTGAGATTCCCCTGGCCCAAATTCTTGAGCCTCTCCAGGTCCCTCTGGATGGCATGCAGTCCTTCAGGTGTGTCAACTGCACCACTCAGCTTGGTGTCACCTTCAGAATTGCTGAGGGTGCACTTGATCCTGATGTCTGTGTCATTGAGGAAGATATTAAATAACACTGGTCCCAGTACAGGCCCCTGGGGGATACCGCTTGTCACTGACGTCCACTGGGACTCTGAGGCATTGACCACTACCTCTGGACCCAACTGACCAACCAATTCCTTTTCCACCAGTCTACCCATCTAATCCATCTCTTCCCAGTTCAGAGAGAAGAATGTTGTGGGCAACTCTGTCAAAGGCTTTACAGAAGTCCAGATAAATCTGTAGCCCTTTCCTTGTCCACTGATATAGTCACCTATCAATGTAGGTAGTATATGTATTTTTTTCTTGTTCAACACTGTAAGTAAGCAAGGCCAGGAGAGCTTGCCTGTTAACATTGCTATGCATAATCTTTACAGCAGTATTTACACAACTGCAAAAGGGAACATGGTAAAATAACTTAGAAGATGAAATGTCTGCAATCTGATTATTCTTTCATTCTAGGCTGAGTAAAGTTTATGGTGATAAACACATTTAGTAGAGAAAAATCACTCCATCTACAATAGTTTCTTTTAAAGGAGATTTTCAGCCTAAATTATTGAAAATATTAGTGTATAGTTTACATGAATAATTATATTTTATAACAGAAACATTATACTCATGTAGAGTAATTGATTAACTGAAAACTTTGGATTTTTACTGTGTTGCTGGGCATGAGATTGATAAAACAGAACACGTACAATGAAAGAATGCAGCAAAGGATTACAAGAAGGTGTGTGTTTAGGACAAGAAAATGGAAATCAATGTTTGTACATTTATATTGCAGGTATTTTGTCTTGTTTATCTGCTTTATTATTAATTGTGATGGACAGTAGGATAGTAGAGCCCTTGTATTGAAACCTGACCTTTAACTAAGTGGTAGAAACGTGACTTTGATAGAAATAGCTAAACAAATAGAGAAATGTACATACCTTTGTGCCCATTGCTCTCAATACTGCTGGAATGCAATTATAGTCACACTGTGGTGTGAGATAAGCAGCATCCCTCCATAACAACAGAAAAGAGCTCTTGTAGGAGAAACTGCAGGCTGCTAGATACATTAAAAAAAAGATAAAAAGAAAAAAAAAAGCTAGACCAGATGGTTGTTATAGGTTTGTGGAACTGACAGACACTTAACACTTTCAGCAATGTATTTGGAGTATGGGTATACACAGCATCTTTTGGCTGCTGCTGGATCATTTTTTAGTATGTCCCAGGCATACCCACACCAAGCGACCTCAAAGCAGTCACCAAATTGCTCTCTTTAGTTGTCTTCATTTTCCAGACAATCTTCTCATTAACAAAAAACAAACAAACAAATTAATTTCAAGTTCTCAAGGAGGCTACCGTCTACATAATGTCTCAATTTTTTTTTTCAGCTTTAAAATTTTGGCCACTGTTCAGTTTTCTAGAACGTGAACTAGCTGTATATTTTTACAGTGTTATATAGAGAAGAGACAGCTTTCTAAAAGTACTTAGCTAGCCAGAAATGCACATAGCTGTGTAATTGGCCTTCTCAGAACTCAGAAATTCCCCTTACTTACTATGGAACTAATATATTGGCAGTGTTTAAAATAAATTATTACATTATTTATTGTAGGTCTCAAAAATCTCTCAAAGTAATGTGTTTTATCAAACCCAGTGATTTTATAGACTTTGCAAAGGTTTGGTTTTGATTTTATGAATAGCAAAAACTGTTCAGCTGGTGGAAAGCTTTTTGAAATGCCAGAATCCCTCACCAGACTTCCGAAATGTCCCTCAGCCCTTCAGAGGTGTTTGATGTGTTCTGGTTCTGAAGGTACCTGTTCTCACAGTCTGGAGAGCAAAGGAATTTATCATTTCCATGAAAATATCTCAGAACAAAGTTTCAAAATGCTTTCTGTGACAGAAGTCACTTACCTACACTTCAGTGTTTTAATGGTATCCACAAATAAGAAGCATCCTACTTCAAAAGAATGAGTGCAGGCTAACCAGGTTCTGTCCAGTTTCAGGTTCATGGGACCTATGAAATAGTATCTCTGATACCAGTGATACAGCAGGGAAGAAAGCAAAAAACAAGCAAAAAGATGTTTGACATATAACAGCACTTTAGTCTGTCTTTAACCAAGTATTTCCACATATTCAGATCCTGAAACACTATCAAACCAGGGCTTATTCTTCTAAAATCACAATATGATGTAGCAGTAGTGGAGAGAGTATTTTATAGCATAATTGCATGAAAATACACTAAAATAAGATTGAATTTAAGATTTTATCTCAGTAAGAATTTAAAAATATGTAGAAAATTTGTTAAATGTGTTATTTCTTTTTATCAGTTTTTCTGTCAGCTGATGATTCTTTGCTTCCTCTAAAATTTCTTGTTTCAGTCTATCACAGAAACGGTGCACTTGCATGCAGTTAAAAATGGATGCTTGGGCAAATTCAGCTTGCTGCAAGATGCTTTGAACATCAGGGTCAATTGTCGTATTCACATTCCTGGTCAATCATCAGAATTTAACAGAACATTTCAGATTCCCTACATTAGTACACTACTATTGACATAAGAATTCTAGAGAAACTCTGGCTATTAAATTTTGTATCTGATTTCCCAGGCAGAGCAGGAGCCTGAAATTCTGTTTATATTCAGAGTAATCAATGTAGTTTATGTATTCAGTACATTTGAATTTAGTTTAGGTGCAGTTTAGGTCCTTATTCCATTAATTCTGCAGTACTAGTGTAGAAAGGGATGTTTCTTGAATTGCCGAAGAACTCTCTGTTTACAATTTACTTCATGTGAACCTTGTGTTAGACTTAACATCCAAGCTGTAAGGATTTCTTTCACTATGCTTCCACAGGATGAGAACAGAGAATCAAGCTTTATTAATTTTTTTTTGCTCTAGAAAGCATTAAAATAAAAAAAATAACAAATCCAAACCAAAACCCAAAACCACAACCCAGCACAATTATGTATCAGACTCTAACTTTTAAATGTATTTATTTATCCATTCACTTATTTTAAATCAAGGGGTAAGTCTGCATGTGCACGGAGAGGTGCATGTTGAATCTGACATACAAAGAGGTCATACTGCATGTTGGTATGACTTGAGCATGACAAATGATGCACCAGTTGGCTCTTATGTGGAAGACATGTGTCTTCATTTAAGGAGTTAGTGTGCATTTATCTGGAAAAACGCAGCCATGTGGCTTTCTGAGCTGGATGTCTTCATGATGGTGTTTGCCTGTAGCTGTGTGATCCTACAGGAAACACAAACATATGAAGAAAAGTTTGAGTCCTATTCTTGAGAAACACGTGATGAATGGCCACTTCAGATTTACAGGAGCCCTCAGGCAAGGGACATGACTCTCCCTGAGGGATCTTTCAGTCTAACTGGTTCAAGCCAATTATTTTTCAAATTGCTTTCAGTCACCTTTTATGAAGTCTACATTCTCCATGCTTCAAAAACTATCCAGGCTCACAATATATAGAATATCCATTTCATTCCTTCATGAAAAAAGAAATGATAGGACTGAAAACAAGTTATTTGTAAGATGGATTAAAAAAAAAAATTAAATATTTGGAATCAGACTCACTTCCTTTCTCAGAAAAAAATATTTCATAATAGACCCCTAGACTTAACTCCAAGTATGATTCAAGTGTTTTAATATGAAAAGCATTAAAAGATTCTGATGCGGCAGAACAGAGCCACCTGGGGATGTCTCCTAATTGAGATCTCATTATATAGTTTGTTATGTATCAAATGAGGCAGTAGTATAGAAACCTTGAAAATATGTTGGTTTTAATGCACAAATTTTGTCCTTTCATAAAAATATTTTTCCTGTTGTATTTTTTAACTAATCCCCTCCCTCTGTATGTATATTTACGTGGGGCTTTTTTATGACAGTATTTTTTATTGAGACCTAGTATGTAGCACTGCTTTAATTATATAAAATAATCATGTCTAGAGAACATATTTGTCTGTGTGCAGTTTCTAAAATATGTCTCTAAGATTAGCTGGTTTTCCCACCTGCTGTTCAAGTGACTGCAAAAGATCAAGAGCTATGTAATCTGGAGAGTTCATGGAAATGAAGGAAAAAAATTCTGAAAAGGGCAAACACAATCTGCTTAAAAGCACACTTCGCTTTCTGTTTCTAAAATTAAAATGACACAGTAAAACAAAAAAAGGGAAAAAAATTGGCAAAAGATCTGGCCAAAAGTGAATGAAAAAAAAGCAGCAAGAGGAATCTCTGTACTGTCATACCTGTTGTTTTAACTCTGATACTCTCATTATAGAGTTAGCTGAGTCCCTTTGCAAAATATTGAAGGTAACATTAATTAGAAGTTTAAAAGCCACAGGCATATGGCACCATGTTCTGAATTGTAGTAGTATAAACTGAGCATAACTTTATTGGTTATAAAGACTTCGTTCTTCTGGAACAAATATCTACAATATGTAACGTGGTATAAAACATTAGGGAATCCATTTCTTGTTCCTAAATGATGAGCTTTCACAGGGGAAAGATTGCAATTTCATGTTGTTCAACTAAATCGGGATTGAAGTGGTTTATTGATTTATTAATGACATGTAATTAACTGGCAATCAATGAGCTATACAGAGATCAGTGTCAGTGATGCAACTCATAAACCACACATCAGGAGCCCTTCAGAAAATGCTGATGAACATTCCCAAATCTCTGAGCACCCCTCTGTAACTAATCCCATGAAGCGCAATCCCCTGCAGCCCCCTTTGGAGAATCCCCCAGGTGATGGAGGCTCCCCCCTCCTGAGATCCCTGGCTGCAAACCCTCCTGGGGTGGAGCTGCCATGGCAGCTCCCAACCAGCATCCTCGCATGAGTCCTTCTTCATTTCCCCGCA
>VZRJ01007985.1:1880-24787 GCA_013397565.1 Ptilonorhynchus violaceus | reverse complement strand
GTCCTTCTTCATCTCCCAGCACGTGGACCGGGCTGACAGTAGGAAAGGCTGCTCATGACAGCCCTGGGTGACTTGTGTGACATCAAACCGAGCTTTGATGGCATCTGCTAACACAGCACCATCCCTTCTGCCACTGCAGCCCTCATGCTTCTCCTAGACCTCTCTTTAGGCTTCCTCCTTTACTGCAGAAGCTTCTTTGTAGTTTTTCCATAACTACTTAATGTGATTGCTGATTTTTGGCTACTTTAATTGCCAAGTTTTGGGCAAATACCCAATATGGTTTCAGGTGTGTCATTAACATGCACTGGTATGTGTAAGTTCCTATTTGACCCAATGGTATTATGCAGACTAGTTTGCTAGGGGAGGGCCTGAGAAGCCCTCACGACAGCTGGTTCTGTCTAATGCAGGAGAGGAAAAGTATAGACAATGGCTAATTATCTACACCTCAGATCTGAAACTGGTGAAGAATGATTGTTATGGTAAAACATAAAATTTTGAGAAATGAAAAAAAAAATGAAAAACAGTTAAGAGAAGAAAATCAAACTGACTATATTATGCTATCTTTCAACTGCTTATTTTTATGTCCTAAGGTACATTAATACCTACCCTTCAGCATGAATTAACTGATGGTATACTGATGCCATTCTGTGAAACACATCACACAGAGGAGAGTTCTCTTCCTAAGGGCATTATGTTTGAACTTACTGCTGCACAGTCATAAGGAGATTTTGTCAGTCAGCCATGTTATGAACTCTTATTGTTTTGGTTCCTCTTGAAATATACAGGATCTTTACCATGGCTCATTTCAGTGCAAATCCTTCAGTGACATTTTTACTCCACAATCTCCTAAACATCGACTCAGGGAAAAAAAAAGTTCCAATTCTGTTAGTTTGTTTATTTTTAAATCACACTTTTTTTTTTCTTGGAACAAATAAAGAAGTCTCCTTTTCCTGCTTTTTAAGGTATGAGTAATTTGTTCAGTCACATCCTTCTTTGTTTTTTGTGTGTAGAAGGGAGCAAAGCAATTCACCTCTTTTATTACATTATCAATGTATTTGCATTATCCTTCCTTGGATATATAAATTACAGTCTATATAAATTAATACTGATATTTATTATTCTAATTCAAAGGTTATGGAGTTCTTTTCCATAGAAAATGATAGTGTTAAATTCATTCGTTCTCTGCTTTACTGGCATAAGGATACATCAGTGATCAAAGTGACTTTGGATATGAAGTTAATCTGAGTTTTTAAAACTAATAAAAATTCCTGTGTAATTTATTATGAGATTCAGGTTTGCACAAGAAATATAGCTAAAGAATCACTGATAGTGTGAGAAAATAAAATCGTTTAGGTAGCAAGTGTTTCTACATGGCTTATTTTATAAGATTTGCCTGCATATATTCCAACAGGATACCATCAAGGTGGAAATGAAAATCACTGAACACTGAGTCACTGAATTTCCCTCAATGTGTCACAATTACAAAGCCAGCTTCTGCTATATGAGTCTGATCTACTGTGAAAATGTACAAATTATTCAGTTGCTCCAGAAATGCCTCATTTATTACCCATACTGAGAAATTCTAATGGATGAATCATGAGTTTGTCTTCACCACTTTCCCCTGAATCTGATTACAAGTCCCTCTGTGTCATGTTTTCATGTGGTTTAAAAAGGTATAAGATACATTTCATTCTGAAGTAATTCTAATTCTGCCTGGGTTCTGTCAATTATGCTAGAAAGGGATTCAGGAGGCTCAAAGAATTTTTGGCATACACGGAAGGAAATCTGATTTCCCTTCAGAAAGGGAATCTGCTCTGGTCAATAGCTCACCACACTGGGGGAGGCAGTCTGGTCTATGAAGCATACCCAGACAGCTGTGCAGAGGTGCACAGATTGAAATTGTAAACTTGCCATTATTGATTTCTTTTAAAATTTAAAGGCATAGTTAGGGGCAAGGAACCGTAATGTTGAGGGCAAGTTTTCTTCTCCTTAACTCTACATCTGGCAGCTAGTCAGAATATTCATTCTGGTATTATTGGTACTTTAAGAAAGAAAAATACAGTAAAGTCAAAGATGAGATCTTGCTTAGTAAGATGTAATATTAAAAAATCAGTGTATGTATCTAAAATAAATGTCCTGAAAAATTTTCATTTTTAGAAGCTTGATGATGTGTGGTTTTGAACATTTTAATCTCTGTATTCTAGTTGACAATGATAGTTAAACATTTTTGTGGAAGTCGAAATGCAGAACTTTCAGCAGCTCTCATCAGGTATTAAACTTTGAGAATAAATGTATGTGATATAACTACAGTAAAGTAGAAACTCAAAAGCAAAGCTTGCTTGCTGACACGGTTTATTTGAATGACTATTACCTGAAGACTATCTAAAGTTACGAAAAGGGTTGTTGTGAAGAGTGGAAAACAAGTTAAGTTAAACTGTAAACAAAACACTCTGTCCTGAAGTGATTTATTATGATAATTTATTCCATAGTCCTCTGCTTATGCCCAAAGATTGTTGTTGTTTTCTCTCTTCTCCACCTCTGAGCTGCTGGGTGTGTGAGTCTGGCTGAGATCCTAGCAGAGTTCGGGAGACCAGAATGTTGCTTGTTCTCTTCTAGTTTGGAGGGCTGGTGTGTTAGTCGCTCTCTTCCGGTTCGGGGCGGGGTGGGAGAATGTTTGCTCTCTTCTGGTTCGGGGGCAGGAAGTCCCGCCCTCTCTTCTGGTTCCGGAATTGGGAAGAGTCTGCCCGCGTCAGCAGAGAGGCGAGACCGGAGCTATTTTGTTTTCGGCCGGACCNGGCAGAAGAAGGGATCGCCGAGAGCAGAGCACTTTGCACCCAGCCCCAAGCCCTGGGAAGCCAAGCCAGAGAGATAAAGCACACCAGAGGGCTCCAACCCAGCTGTTTTCGCCTGCTGTGATTGCCCTCGGAGGGAAAAAGGTCAACACCAGGTAGCCACTGGAATTTTTCTCTGCTACGGGACTGCTCCGTGGGGGCAGGGGTCTGCTGCTGTCCGTGTGGAAGGCTACCGTCTTTGGACCACGTGTTGGGAAAGGTGTATTTCTCCTGCACTGCCTCCACTCTGGACACTTTTTGGGTTTTTGTTTGTGTGTGTGTGTGTGTGGGTGGGGGGAAGTGGGTTCTAATGGTTTAGTGCTTAACAGTTATTTACCTTTTGTTTTCTCTTGCCTGGTGGGCAGGCATTCTGTTTGTTAACAAACCGTTTAATTTTTTTTTCACTTTTTTCTGTTGATATTCATTCCCTATTGGTGGAAAGGGGTTTTTTTGGAACTCTTTTTGAGAGAAAGACTCAGTCCAAAGAGTTTCTTTCCTAAATTTGTCTCAAAACCAAGACACACTCTTTGGCTCAGATGTACAGGCATTTGCAAAAGTGACTCCCTGCAGTTGTCAGCCTACCCAGGATTTTAGGTCTTTCCCAGAGCAGTCAAAAGTAGAGGAAAATTGATGGGAAAGTCACTATGCTTTCGTTAAGAAGAAAAGTGATTCTAGAGAAAGCTTGTTTTTGTGGAGGACAGATGAAGAGGAACCAGCATCTGACTAGATCTAGAGCTGTTTAATTGAAGAGGTTTAGGAAAAGGCAATGTTTCTTTGCCTTTCTTTTTTTCTTTGCTACAGATTAGAGCACAAGTTAAGTTATTAAACCCTTCTGTAGAAGATGAGATCTGGGAAAAATATTTATTTCCTTCAGTTAAAAATTGAACTGTGACTGTCTGAGGCTCTTTAACTACTCCAAAAGGATTTTATGACGTAAACTTTAGCAAAGAGAAGGATGCGTTGTAGCTTAGAACTTGCTTATTTTCTCTTACACCTGAGGAATTAATCCTGTGCAGGAGCATAAGGAGAGAAGGAACTCAGACTGAAGCTTATGGGAAGAATTTGGCAGAACTGCGTAGAAACAGACGTGTAAGAAAATATCTGATATATATAAAAAAAAGTGTATGAGTGTGTGTCTTTATGTGTGTCTTCAAATAGGGACTCTCTTCCATGTTTTGTGTTTATACTTTTGTGGAAGATGGGGAGAAATTTAAATAAAGTGAAAAATAAAAATCCCTTGGGGGGCTGCTTGGAGAGATGTGAATCGTATTTTAAACAAATTTGTGTTCTCTTCTGGTTTTTCTCTCTTGGAAAAGTCCTATAAGCCTCTAGAGAAGTAAGGGTCATAGGAGAAGGAAGACAATGTAAAAACAACCCCTGTTTATTGAGAGAGAATTTGGTTACTAGATATTATGCTTTCAGGCTTTTTTTTTGAACATGACATGAAAAGATCAAATTCCTTCTGTATCAGATCATTTCTGTGCTGTGCTTTTAGGAAATAGTTCGGACTGGAGATACTACAGAGATCTTCTCAGGGAAATATTTAGATTGCTGATGCTCTGCTACCTCCTGAGTGCCCACACTACTGGTGAGACTTTGTCTCTGATAATGTACTACACATGCTTGGCCAGGAGAAAGACTGTTATAAATGATGATTAATGCCATTTAGAAAGAGAAACTTTTCATAATTGTGGGAGCAGGCATGCTGTGCATCCTTTTGGTAATTCCTGTGAGACAGTGAGGCATTTCAGGAGAAGGCGTATAAACATAGAACTGGCCTGGGGCAAGCAGGCGCATGTGAAAACCCACACTATCTCAAAGCTGCCAGACAGCGTTAGTGGATCAGCTTTCCCCTGAAAGGAAGGAAAACCTTAGTCCACAGCCTTGTGTAAAGAAAAATTAACATTTATGGGGCTGATCCAAAGTCCTTTAAAGCTGAAGAGGATTTTTTCTCTGTAGACCTCAGTGAGATGTAGATTGGGCTTTGTATACAAGTGTTTAAGCAGTGCTTTTTAAATAATGAAAGTTAAATCCCTAATTAAGCCATACCTTTTTTATCCAAATTATTTTATCTGCTGCTCACGTCCTTGTCCTTTCTTCTCTGTTTCACCTTTTTATTTGGGTAATTAAAGTTCTACCTTGGCATTAAGATGAAATTGAGAATGATAAAATTCACTGTAATCAGGACACAGGTTGACAGGTAGGCCAAGACCCTACCATCTCTTGTAACACTTGAATTTTTTTGTCATAGTGATTTAGGAAAGGCTGTATTCTAATTTTCACTGAGATGTGCTGATAAATTAAACAGTATTTAAAAATGTCCAAAAGCTAAACTTCTTACAAATTTTTCTCAGTGTCACGAGCCTGTTGACTGTTAAAAAATTGTATGTCATAGTATAAAACATACTTCAGCTGTTAGATTTTCTTATTCCATCTTATGGAAATATTGCTGTTTCTGAAACGCTTTGTAACTGCTTATGTAGAGCAAGGCTGTCTGCTAGGATATCAGCTCAAGAGCTCTAGGCAGAAAAGCTGTCTGGGTGAGTAAAGGCTTAACGGTGCAGTATGTGAATAGGTCATGGCAAATAGAGATATGAGGCACTTTGCTGCTAAGTGATATTTATAATTGCTCTGATGGAGGGAATAACACTGAAAATTAATAGAATGAGAGAAACATTGGATATAGGGCAGCTGGATGATATGTCTCAAATGTCATTTCTTGGCAAAATATACTGAGTGTCATATGAAAACAGAATTTTCTAGGGTCTGTTACTGAGACTTTTCAGTATATTGGAGCATGAACAATCTAACTTCAACAGACAGAATCCATCTTGCTAACCTCTCGTAGGAGTTTTGTGTCAACTCTATGACATGGTGTATTAGCATGCAGGAGCCTTCTCCTTAAAAAATACCCGTATAGAGTTGTAATCAGACAGTTTAGAGGAAGCTTACAGGAGAGTTGTGTTTGCTAACAGCAAGAAAAACAGTGTTGTCCAATGACATATTAGGACACAAAGGCAAAACATTTAACAATGCAGGGTGAGGAAGACCTAAAGATGAAGGCAATAGAGGCAAGCTTTTTAATTACTCCTTTCTTTTCAATTTTTGCCTCTGCCAGCCATTCACCTGAGTTCTACTGAGAACCCAAATATGCAGTTATTTTTCTCTTGTCTTCTAAGGAAAAACAAACCAACAATATATGAGTTTCTTCTATCTTTATTGTTTTCTTTTCAATCAGATGATAATTGTGAGAAAAATCAGTGGGTTTTCTACTTTCCAATATACACAACAATATATCTGCCCCAATATCATTTGATATTTGCTCTTTAAAAGTTGTCCTTTGCCCTCCTAATTTCTAGATTGTATTTTGCTCTAGTGCCCTGAGGACAATAAAGTCTTGAGTAATATATACACGAACAGGACTGACACAGCTTTCCTAGGAAAGATTCAGCAACCTCTCTAGTGCCAGCTGTACTGATGTTGCCAGCAGCACTGAAAAAAGGCTGAAGTTTGTGGTTCTACTAGAACACAAACTTACTGACCATGCTATGTTTTTTTCTCTCTTTATTTCTCCTGGGCTTGACTTACACAGTTTAAAATGTGTTTCTTTGACTGAATTCATTAGGGTATTTCTCTTGAAATAGGAAGCTGGTATTTTCTGCTAGAAGCTATGCTGACAGAAAAAAAGTGTTTCTAAAATGTCATTTAAGCAGGGGCTATACTATGAGTTTCACTTTCCCCTGAAGGAAAAGTAGTACATCACTGTATTGCCTCAGGAGCAACGTGGAGAATGACAAAATCACAAAGGAGATGCATCAAACTTGTTGGTTTCCCATTTTTTTTTCTGGCGTGTAAGAGAGAGAAAGAGAAAATGCATGAGCCCGTCCTTCACTGTCTGAAAAATAGCTCCCTAGTTCTTCTGCCATAGTGCCTCTGTCTAACGAGCTGAAGATTGGGTCAAGGTTTACTAGTACTTGTTTCAACAAGCCTGTTTCCTTCTTGCAAATCGGGAGGAGCTGCAAATCGCAGCTGCTCAAGCAAAAGATGGGGATGATTTTTTCTGGTAGTAGAAAACATTGATTTTATGGCTAACTGCCTTCACAGCAACAGTGCTTAATGCTACTGTGATAGCTTTGTGGAGTGGATTGAGAGTCTGAATACTGTCTCGTGGGACTTGGAAATAGTCTGCAGCTATCAATATTTCCCTGAGCCTAAACACGCTGTTATTGCTCTGTAGATGCCCCTTGAACTTATTTATAGCTCCTCAGGAATTGCCGTGAGTGTTTTGACTGCAGGTACAAGTGTCTTTCGTGGCTGTAAATGATTGTCCTGGAAGTTGAACTCATGCTCTGGCATAAGAAGTATTGACATAAGAAGGATCAGGGACAGGGCTCTCACCCATGCAGTCCAGATTTTCTACTCCATGTTTTAGTGGTTAGTCATATAAAAAACTGAAAACAGAAGGAATTTTTATTTCACTTTTTATTTCTGTGGCTACCAGCATGCACCCCACATCTAAGCTGGCAAAAGTGTGCATCTGCTGGTGGACATTGAAGAGGCTTTCAGGGATGGCTGAAAAGGCTCTGTAGAACTCTCAGCAAAATCAAGGAGGGAAAGTTTTATATTACCTAAGATGTCCTGTGCTCTGAGGTAGTCAGGTACTCTATACACGTCTTCGCCCAAGTTAAAGTGTCTTCCAGTAGGTTCAGTTTGAATGTTACCTGCAAGAATTATTATTTCCCAACCCAGATTGGGAATCTGACCCAGAGGTCAGATTTATATGGCCTTCACAAGAGGTGGATACTTTTTGAATATTCATTTGCATATTTGATAGTAGTGGTACAAGACCTTGGCCAGTAAGCCTTTAGGGCATGGGCATTTTGACTTTCAAGTAGTAGTGACCAGGCACCCATGATCCAGCCCTTTGCACTGAGGTTCTTTATCCCTTAACAGAAATTTCAGCACAGGATGATGCTGGAAGGAAAGGCAGTTTTGTCTCATCATTTGGGCATGACTTGTGGATGTTAGCCCAACAGCACCCTGAAACTGCTAATGCCTTGCCGTCTCTAATTCTTACCTGAGGGAGGAAAAATTTACTGTGCTATGTAAACCTGGGTGCACTGTGCGTTAAGAGTAAGGAAAAGCCTCTCATCATATGTATGCTAAATAATGCTAACATCAATTAGGCACCGCAGAAAGCAGTGCTAGCAGAGTACAGATAGAGTGCCTATCCCTGTAATTCACAACTTGGAAAGCATGGCAAAATAGAATTAGTGATGCAGCTAATAGTCTTTATGAGTCCTTTCCAGAAGTGGCAGGGTTTTTTGTATTGCTTTCTGCTCTCTTTGCAGTCTTGAGACAAAATTAAATTCTTACTAAGCCAATGAAATAAAGGATGACATTAATTTAAAAGCAAACTCCAAGCATCCTAAAACTCTAGTAAATGCACCAATAATGGAAGTCACCTGTTAACAGAAGAAAGATAACTACCTATCATTTTACTTTAACTTCTCAGTGTGTTGGAGGATTTTTTGGCATATATTGCTGTCCATATGTGCACTTGTTTACTCTACCATTTACAAAGTCTTTAACATACAGATGGTACAAAATAAAGTGAATAAAAATTAATAGATTCCTATTACTTTATTTTCTTTAATTCTACTTTTATTACAAAATCCATTTTGTTTCTGTCTAGAAATAGTTTAGACATCAGAAGAATGCTTAGCAACTATTAAATGTAGATTGCAGCCTGAGTGCTACAGCAAAGTAAGTCTATATAACTTAATAGCTTTTCAATTTAATGAAAATTGGTTGCCAGATTGTTTAATCAAGAATTTGTCATTGTTTGTGCAAATCATTTCATATGAAACTATCAACAGTTTCTCACAGTTTTGTTAGTAGAAATCCTAAAGAAAAGCTTCAATAAAGCACAACCTTTGCAATATCAGGAGTTCATTGCAGGAAAGTGTCAGCCCATTCAATGTAATTTTACAAGGGATGGATCGTTACATTTCAGGTGAAGTTAATGACACATGTGGCAGAAACATTCTGCAGGTATTAAGTATATCTGACAGAAAATACAAATGTAGTTTCAGAAAATATAACTGTAATTTGAAGCTTATTTTAAGAGTGTTTGCAGCTGTGAGCTCTTTATAAAGGGTAATCCTTATGTTCCTCAATAATCTTAGTCATACTATTAACATGTCCATCAAACTTGTGAAGCAGAAAGCCAGCAAATATTAAAATTACAGGCCTTTGGTAATTTACATTGACCTCTTAGGCATCAGATGAATTATTAAGTAAAAACCATAAATTTCTGCATCCTTAAAACCTTTGATGACCAGGCTGGATAACGATGAGTTCTCAGAGAGTTGTTCAGTTGCATACAAAATATAATAAAGAGGACAGCTGAGAGTACACATCGTCAAGAAAAAATCGACACTGATCAAAAAAGCAGTGCAGTGCTTTGTGCTGGCCTCTTTGCCTTGACACTTTCAGTGTGGCGGAAAGCAGGTGCAAACACAAGAATGCAGAATATCTATGAGGACTAAGAAGCATCAAATGAAGTTGAAAGAAATACCATATAGAAAGTTGGAATATGATGAACTGAGAGGGAAATGTCAAAAACATTATAATCAAAAGCTCCAGATGTGGTCCAAGAGTTTGACGTGTTTTCTTATGCGCTTGTTCTTCACATAGAGACTCTAGAAGTTTTCACTGCTGCACAAGGGGTGAAATATGTTCCCTATTTTGTATTACTAACTATAAAAGTACTACCAATATGGTCCAAAGGGAATAAACACCATGTCTTTAACAGCTCCTAAGCATTGCCCGATATTGGACTCAAACCCCCAAACCTAGGTCTAGATAGTAGTTTACTTCCTAATAAAGGAAGCTGTTAATATTCTAATCTGTGAGATAGCAGTCACCTCTTCTATAATTGGACTTGAAAATTATAAACATTGGAAAATATTTGGATGTTCCCTAGGCGATAATGGATCTCAAAGGGATAATGGATGCCCTTACTTCTTAGTTGGATAACTAAAAGGCTTTTTCTTGACTAGTGCAGAAATGGCTGTCGATAAAAGGATGTGTCCTTTCTTCTGAACATACCTGAGAACACGAACATGAATCATATAGGGGAAGCTCTGAGAACAGTCGATCTTTTTTTAAAGAAATGTGAAGAATACTGTCATTACAAACATTTATAAAAGCACTGTTTCCAAACCCTAAATTTAGATTTGAATTTGGTACACATTTGCTGCATTTTTGAAGGTATGTGTATTCTGAACTGAGAACCAATTCAATAAATATGCTATAAACTGTGTCTAGAAGAGATGCCCAGGTTCCTGTATGTATTGCATATATTTGTAACTGACACTGGCACTGGGTTTTTACATTGATGGTTTGGAACGAAGATCAACATGAAAATTCAAGGTTCTAGCTGAAATTTAAGTCCCTGCTACTCATAGTTTAATAAAAGGCAATTACTTAGTTAAACACAAAGATGAAGAGTTTCTAGGTCCTGCTGTGGGTTCATCAAATTTGCAAAACATCATGCAGTGCAGAGTTATCATTTGTTAGTTTTAGTTTCACTGACAATATGAGTGCGCATGCACACCTGCATATGCACGTATCTGCCAATAGTGATGGAAAACTTTTTGCTTTACTGCTTCATATGAGGTACGTGACGCCCCTTTTCTTGTCTGTTTATGGGCTGAAATGTACACGTTTCCCTCTTCAATTCAAGTTCTGTGAGCACATCAAACTAGAACAATACACAGAAAATGCTGAAGGCTTGCACATTATGTATGCATGCTTTCCTGCAGGTCTTAGAATTACAGTTATGGTATTTTTTTCTCCTTTCAACACATGCTGAATGATAGCTTTGAGATGAAGTTTGAAAAACTAAAATGAACAGAGCTGTCACCTATTTCTCTATGTGCTGGTATTTAGCCTCAGGCTGTATCACATTCGGTGAAGACTATTAAAGCAAGGTTTTCAGGGGGAAGGAGAACACTTTCTTACCTGCCTTTGCTGCTGCCAGGTTCAATGCAATTCAAACACGGTTCAGCCAACTGAACTTGCACCAGTTACATTGTTTGTCTTTTTTTTTTCTCTTTCTCTTGGGACATGATACCAAAGTCTAACACTTGTCGGGTTTTTGATATCTTTTCTTTGTAACTGCTTTTGGTTTGAAAGAACCAAAACAGCCATGACAGCCTGAACCATAGATTTATATGGAAACTGTTGTGTTGAGAAATGGGAATGGTTATGGATAACCTCTGCTCCAGACAAACCCATTCCAAATGATGGTCTCCCAGGGATAGCTTGTATTTTGTCTTTGCTTTTTACTGAGGGGCTCTGCTCAGGTGTCCCTGTCAAAAATGTAGGATGCACGTGAAATAATAGCTCATATGTTGACAATAGTGATCAATGTTGTGCTGTATAGGAAGTCTGTGAATAAAGGAAAAGCCTAAGCCTGCTAAAGACTAACAAAAATATACCTGCTAACATTTCCTCAACACTTGTCTTGCCTGATTTCATGATTTGTCTTTTGAAGATTCTAGAACTCTCACAAGCTGTATGAATGTGATGATTTTGCCTTTTTAAGGAGAGGGAATGCAGATCACTCACAAAACTCAGCACATTAATGTGAAATGATGTTATGTAGCATACAGTTCCCTTGTCTTTGTCCCAGGATCTTCACAAGGCAACTGTTTTTGTAAGAACTTTGTGTCAGAACTGAAAAATTTGGAAGACATATTAAAGAATAAAAGCTATCATTCCCTTTTTTTGGAGGGTTAGAAAGTCCAGAGATTCTTTCTAATTTTTTTTCAGATAATTTTGCATTTTTCAAGGGATGGAGTTGTAAGGCTTATTTTCAAAATCCTTCTACAGAGGTAGATGAAATCTGGATAATTTGGTTAATTCTGGGGCACAAAGGTATAGTTGGAAAAGACTAAGGTTAAAATGCACTTAGCAGAATGTTATACATTTGCTCTAAAAATCTACTTTACAGTTATGATATATCACTAAAATAGGTACACAGAACATTAAAGTACAACCTTAGAACTCCCATGATTATGACAGCCTTTTAAGGCAAAGGTTTTAGTCAGCTGAGCCACAATTTTCAATGAGATATTTCAGCTCTTTGATGTCTGTGAGATATTTTCTGTGTGTATGTGGCTTCTCTGCATATATGTGGGACTGAGTCTTGTTTTGCTCGATACATGCCGCTCAGTTTTCACAATGCAGTTACTTTCTGTATGTTATTTTCTTCTGCATGGAGAAATAAATGACAGATCAGTGTGTTAGTGTGCAGGAAAACCTTTAAACTGAAGGAAATTACATATGTGAGACAGAATGGCAAACATGTTACTGGATTTCAGAACAAAACACTTTCTTTACTCCTTGCTCGTGCCCTGTACAACACATTTTGTAAAACAATATATATATTTTCTTTTCCAAAGCATCTAGAACACTCCAAAGGCTATGAAGTTATGCCTAATAATATTATTCTCCCTGAAGATTTTCAGGCATCTGTTTGAGCTGAAATAAATTCAGAATTTATATTCCTTAAGGATAAGTAGACATATTTAGTTAATATAAAAATCTAAAAATGTTTTTCTGAGAACAAAACTTTCAACAATATTTACATTCAGACCATTCTAATCTCAAATTTAGTTTAAACTAATTAACATAATTGATTTCAAGTTGATTGGACATGAACTGCATTTTTGCAAGTTGTTGATTTGCTTGACTGAATTACTGAGGCTCTGAAACCAGTTTTGACTTCTGTCTACTATGCTTGGTGGAGGAAATACAAATCCTGGGAGATATGAGCTGTAAGGTATCTCCTTTGAGATCATGCAAGTACTCTGCCATTTGAGAAGAGGGAAGATTTCAGGGAAAATGGAAATCTAGATATATTGAACTGGATATGTTCTAATACTTGGACAGAGGAAAATCTTACAGGTAAGAGTAACGGAAATGATCTCTCGTCTTCACAGGGAATTATATATTTTGTCAAAACTAAATGGACTTTGCTGTAGACCATTCTAATTTTTGCAAAACCAGCATTATCTAGGAAAATGGTTGCTTTGAAGTAACTTCTTTTCTAGTATTGGTCAACAACGTAACACTAAGGAAATATGTTGCTAAAGGTTTTGAAAGCAAAGTTTTTTAACTATGTTTCCTAAGAAATTGCCTTCAAACTGACAGTCAGTAAGAAGTCATAAAGATTTTGTACTTTTGTAGATATTTATCTCAAAGGAATTACACATATATTATTAATATAAAGCATTATATAGTCTCTAAAACAAGTACTATGCAATATGCCAGGGAAAGCAGGCAAAGAAATTAGACCCTGTGTTCAGATCTTCGATAGAGTATGAAGTATGAATTGATCTTGCCAATGAAATAATCTGTTTCATGATTTGCTTACCTATTTAATCACTTGTATATGTTTACACTTGTCAAGAACAGGTGGGTAAGTAGAGGCAAAAATATGTTAATTGGCTTGTTTGTAACTTCCATGCAGTCTGAAGAAATGGACCATGATTTACAGATATTTGTATTTATAGAAAAAACATATTTTTCCCTGTTTTTTTAAAATGCGCACTCGAATAATTGTGTCAACTTTATTATACCTAGCTTTAAATGTCAATATAAAGGCTAGCAGTTTTTGAAAATGGATTGTACTAAGCAACACTGAAGCTTTTTTTCTCTAATTTTGCAACCAGATGGTCACATATTGAAGAATCCTAGATTATCGCAAAAGTGTTTACTTTTTAAACACTGTTGAAAATGTTATACTTTTGGCAAGCCTAAAAACTGCTTTGTCACCAGTAGGAAGCTCTTCAAGAATAATCAGTCACTGCAATGACATATGTGTTCCCTGTACTTCTTGACACTAACAGGTCAGGAGCTTCAGGTCAACTTTAAGTAGGTCAAAGGAAAGAAGTTTCTCATAAAAAATGAGAAACAGAATTAATGCTATTTGGGAAGATTAAATCAGGTCTCAGTTAAATTAAATAGAAAATTTTCACTACATGTAAGGAAATTAGACCAAATAACTGGATCTGGATTCATAACCTAAGTGCACATGCAACTTTTAGTATATGAATAATCCAGCTGAATCCATCTCTGGCATCCTCATCACAGGAAAGACATCAGCCTGTTGGAGACAGGCCAGATGAGGGCCATCAGGATGATTAGAGGGATGGAGCACCTCTCCTGTGTGGAAAGGCTGAGAGAACTGGGATCGTTCAGCCTGGAAAAAGCTTCAGGGTGGATCTAATTGTGGCGTTCAAGTACCTGAAGGGAGCCTACAAGATAGAGAGAGACTATTTAAAAGAACACAAGGAGGAATGGTTTCAGACTTAACGAGGGCAGGTTTAGATTAGATATCAGGAAGAAATTCACTGTGAGAGTGGTGAGGCATTGGAAGAGGATGCCCAGAGAAGCTGTGGATGCTCTATTCCTGCTGGTGTTCAAGGCTACATTGGATGGGGCTCTGAGCAACCTGACCTAGGGGAAGGTGTCCCTGTCCATGGCAGGGGAGTTGGAATTATATGATCTCTAGGGCCCTTTTCAACACAGGCCATTCTATAATTCTATCAATTTCATTAAAGTAATAACTTGAGTAATAATTTGGGAAAAGCACTGAAATTGGAGAAATTCTTATGAGTTTACACTGTCTTAGAGTTAGCTTGCAAAGCGCATCCCAGTGTGTTTACAGGGGTCATGCCCAAGTAGTAGAATAGATATCTGTCTAAATATCTTGGTGCAAACTCTTGTTAGAAACAGTAAAATGAAGACTCATACAGAAATAAAGACAACTGAGATGCTGAAAACACCTTTGAGGTTTAGAATATATTTTTTCCAAAATTTAAAATTTCTAAAGTCTGCAAATTTTTTTTCTAAATATGCAGTCAAAAAAGGTAAAAAGAAATTATTTCTGCTACTGGTATCATTTTATATCTCAGAAAAATTCGTTCAAATCCCATTCGTTTGGTCACATAAACTTCTGTTGCTATTTTGATCTTCAGTGACATTGGATGTTACCATGGCAATAAATTGATAAATAAAAATTAAAAGAAGAAATGAAATGGACTTTGTTCTCATTCAAAAAGAGCAAGTTGTTACAAGAATGCTAATGGGGTGTGTGTGCTGACAGTCAAAGAAATGTGTCTGGTATGTAACCGGCAGCATAGAAATGCCTGAATAATTTATTGGTGGACTCGGTTATTTATTTGAACTTAAGCAGAAGACTATTATATATTTACTGCAAGACAGATTAACACTGTTAAGAACAGTCTTGTTATTATTCTTGCAATATGGGTGCTGGGCTTTGTGTCTCATTTTCATATGCCATAGGTAGCTTTCGTCTGCCAGGCCTCCATTTATGATTCAGCTGTCATAGATGCTGCTGTGACTCTTCCCATTCACTTTGAGGAGTGTTGGACTGAGCTGCTAAGCTACATTTTCTTGCATGAATATCAATGGAAGTGGCATGTAAATGCCAGATTTCATTTTATTCTTAATGCACCCTGCTGGATAGAGTGCATGCTTTCTTCATTCAATGAGTATGAAATACCAAAACCTGTCAGAGAGATATCAGAGGCAATTATAGCACATTTAGAGTATGCTATGAGCAAATAGTTTCAGAATAACTAGCAATTTATTCCATGCAAATTGTTTCAACTGCCTTGTGTAGAATATATAATTGACAGCAATTGATATCATAACAATTTTAGCCAAATTACATTAACTGTAAGTTAACTCTGGGTCTGCTTTATTGTGCTGGAATAAAATGTGATTTTTTTGTTTTTAATAAAAATAGAGTCCATTGCTCATAAGATAGGAGGAGTTCTATATTCTGCATAAGGGGTAAGTACAGTTTGTGGTTAAGTTTCTCAAAATGTGGATATTTTTTATCCTTGTGAGTTTTTCTCAACAATAATTTGACATTTGTTCTTAAGGTACTGGTCTTATTCATGGGAATCTGTCAGAGAAAACTGGTGATGGTCTGTCTTGGGGTGTACTTCCTTCCACCAAAATATTGGAAACAAAGTGGTCTGTGAAATTTAGCATACATAAATGCTTAATGGTATAGTGAAGAAAAAATACATGTTAAGAGATCACAGAAATTGAATAACTGATTTTAAATCTCCCTTTGACTCTGATTTGTGACCTTATCGTCTGCTTATACAGATTAAGTTAAAAAAGAGAAGTGACCTTTTCTGTTGTGTACAAATTAGACCTTATCAAAAAAAGAATATTATATACAGTTAAAATTCAACATATGGAATTGGGCGAAGTGCAAAAAAGAGTCACAGAAGAGTCACTTCCAAGAGGCAGAAGTAATGTTTATTGTGGAGATAAATAAAAGAGCTTGCACTTGACATTTGAGAGAAAAACCTGAGAAGTGACTTGCTTGCAGTTTATAAGTACTTTCACAGGGAGAAAAAGCCAATTGCTTAAGTACTTTGCAATTTTCCGGGCAGAGAAAGACATAAGAAAAAGCAGAGGCAGAAACTGGAATGAAACCAAAGAATAGATTTTGAACAGTGAAAGAGATTAAACTATGAAATAAGCGGTTGTGGATCCTTCATGTCTCTAAAAGAACGTTGTCTACATTCTGGAAGGTATTAGCTAAAAATAAGCTACCAGATTTCATACAGCTGTGTTTGAGTGATACAAAACAAGCTGATCAAGGGTATGTGTGACTAGATGACCTTATGGCCACAACAGCATTTAGGAATGGGGAGAGAAAAGGAAGAAAATGTTACTGTCCTACCATCCAGCAAGCAATAAATTTAGTCAATGTAGATAGAGTTTTTACCCTTTACTCTCTAACTGCCTTTACAGGTAACAGAAAGAGAGGGAAGGTAGATACTCCAAGGGATAATTTAGACAAAGAATCAGTGAAAGATGCTATGAATTACCTTTTTCTAATTGACTGTCTTTCTATCAATCATAGAAGAGGCATAAATGAATTGGTGTGATACTTCTCCAAATACTTCCTTGTAAATTAAATTTTGGTACAGAAAGTTCTGTTTCCTAGGGAGAAAACAACTCATCTGCTTCTATGACATTATTCCTTATCTATTTAGAAGGAGTCATCTCTGAATTCACACAGGTAAATATGGTAGATTTTAAGATACTTTATATCAACTGAATCATTTTAAGAGGTGCTCTGTAGAGATTTGGTATAAAACAGGACCGCATATAAAGCAAATGGTTTCTAGGTTCTGCAGCAGAAATTGTTAAAAAAGAATTTTGTACTGTCTTTCCTCTAAAACTGTATCTGAAAAGATAGTCTGATTACTTATCTTTTTGCCCTTCAGCCCCATAAAAATAAGTTGTCACTGTGGGCAAAAAATAGGTTTTAAGGGAAAAAGCTATCTGGACACTAGTGAGCTGCTAAAAAAAAAAAACGTGAATGAGAAGAGTGTGAAAATCTCCGGTGGGCATTTGCTGGAGCATGTTTTCTGGTTACAAGATTCAGTGCTGAGTTGAGGTGCATCATTTGAAGAGACCATTCCCCACCTATAGAAAGGTAAGGGCAAGATAATGATTACCAAGCATTTAGCCCAAACGACTTATGTTTCAATGTTGCCAATATAACTGACTTTAAAAATAAGAACTATGTACATCTGAATTTGGAATGAAATAAACTGTGTGTGGAAATAAGTGAACTTTTAACAATAATTTTCTAAACTTTAAATGCTTTTAGTAAAATAATCTAAATGAATGGATGCAGAGGGAGTAAACATCCTCCTACTGGTGGGCTTCAGTCTAGATAACCTGGTATTATTCCTGTGACTTTATGGAGTACTTCGAATCTCAAACTCTTGAAAAGTATGAAAACTCCAACAGATTAACTAAAAGACTGAATTCAAATAGATTAGTGAAGTGATCTTAAATACCGGCATTGACACTATTTTCTTAGTGCAGGAGAGGATGCATTTGGATTTAAGTGTAGTTGTCTCAAAAACGGTTATTATTTTGGCCAACATCTACAAAAGTAGCTACACTCTTGCTGTTAATCTGGCTAACTTGTGTAGAAAAACTTATCCTAGTATATGAAGCCACTTAGATTCACTTCATTATTTTTTATTGACAAATAAACTCATAATTCTGATCTGTTTCTATGGGATGTACCAATTTCTAGTTCTTAAAAACTCTAGTTTTGATTTGCATTTAAAAGCATCTCCTTTCCTGGGTAAAGAAACAAATTTTCACTGTTTCAGGAACATATGGTGGTTTCCAAATTTGTGGATGAGAGATTTCTACAAGTAGCTTAGAAATGCTGTAATGTAGTAGTGCTATAAACATGCATGCTTATTAACTGTATTTGTAATCATAAGGCACTGCAATATTAAACTTTAAGAGTATCTCACAATTACTTTTTATGTATAATCTTTCTGCATTTATTAAGAATATATGTTGTGATACAAGTAGCCAAAGAATTTGAGACCAAAAAAACAGAACTGAAAAAAAGATATATATAGTACTGGTAAACCACAACAATATCCAGTTTTTGATTAGAAAACAGACAATCTTGCTTTCCTTTAGCCATCATTTCCTTTATTCTTTTTGTCTATCCCAATTCATATTGTATTTAATAAGACACAAACTAAAAGCGATGAAATATTCTAATCCTTCCTGATACAAAAAACCCACTTAAAATAAAGCCAAGTATTAAATATGGAAGTTAACCCAAGAGGTTTTTGTCAGACCAAAAATCAAGCAGGAAACCAATTCTCTTAACTCTGTTTTGTTGTAGGACTGAGTCTTCTCAGGCTTTGAAACTGTTTGAATAAATATAAGCATGTGCTCAAGATTTAATAGATGATATTAAACAACATATTGCATGGTTGAATACAGGACAGAACTGGAACTTTTTGTTGACATGACAATTCATCCCTTTTGTTGACTGTCAAAGAAAGACATAAACAAACACCACCATCATCAAAAAAAGATCAATTAGAAACAGAATTAGTTTTCCTGTTCAGAATACTGTGGCAGATTTTACCTTATCTTGTCTTTACCACAGAAATATGTCTCTAGTGGAAAACTGGCAAAATAATGACAAAACAGTCAGGGTAGTTATTGACTTCTGATGCTGAAATTTACTTTAAGATAATTTCCACACTAATGAGATCCTCTCAATGCAATTATTCTCTTGAAGAATTTTTTAAGCATTTCTACTGTTATTGACTTACTTAAATGGACAACTATTTTGTCTTTCTCTCTTCTCCAACAACAACATTGGTTTTTTAAAAAAATAAAACAGTCAATCAGTGTTGACTGAATTTGTAAGTGAAAAAAGTTGCCTCTTCAGAGCAACTTCAGTTTTACTTCTAGTGATGCTGTTTTCATCTGGAATTGATTATAAATTCACACAGTCTGACTCTATTAGTTGTTGAATTGCTGTATTGGTTCTGCATACATGGCAAGGTTTTGGTAGCAGAGAAGCTATGTGGGTGGCTTCTGCGAGAAGTTGCCAGAAACTTCTGCTATGTCTAACAGAGATGGTGCCAGATACCTCCAAGACTGCCCTGCCACGAGCCACAGCTGAGGTCATCAGCAAGGTGGTAGCACCTCTGGGACAACATAGTTAAGAAGGGGAATAAAAGATCCTTCTGGCAGACAGAAGTATCCAGAGGAGAGGAATATGTAAGAGCAACAGCCCTGTAGACATGAGGTCTGTGAAGAAGGAGGGGGAGGAGGTGCTCCAGGTTTTGGAGCAGAGATTTCCTTCCAGCCCCTGGACCATGGTGAGGCAGTTTGAAGACCAGCATGGTGAGGGACCCACACTGGAGAAGTCTGTTCTTGAAGGACTGTGCCCTGTGGAAGGGACCTGCACTGTTCATGAAGAACTGTGGCCTGTAAGAACTCATGCTGGAGAAGTACATGGAGGACTCTCTGTCATGGAAGGGACCCCACACTGGAGCAGGGGAGGAGTGTGAGGAGCCCTCCCCATGAGGCAGAAGGAGCAGCAGAGACATGATGAAGTGACTGCAACACCCATTCCATCTCCCTGTAGCATTGGAAGGATGTGGGAGGGTGAGGTAGAGAAATCGCTAGTGAAGTTGAGCCCAGGAAAAAGGGATTTTTAAGGTTTGGGGTTTATTTCTCATTATCCTACTGTAATTTGATTGACAAGAAAGTAATTTTCCCAAATTTTTTAAGTCTCTTTAGCTTAAGTAATTGGTGAGTGATCTCTCCCTGTTCTTATCTCAACGCAGGAGCCTTTTGTTATACTTTCTCTCTGTTGTCCAGCTGAGGAGTGGAAGGATAAAGCAACTTTGCTGGGAAATTGAAGTCTAACCAGGATCAACCCACCACACCTGAAAAACAAAATTTGAACTGTATTTTCTGTAACAGTTCAATAAAGCAATCAATGTTATTTGCTTTGAAGCATCTTGCATTGTATAATTCAGTAATATCCTTGAATTGAAACTTATTGAGTAGCCAAGACCGAAAATGAAAGAGAGCAAGCAGATTTTGAAACAGACTGAAGAATTATGGCAAGTCATAGGACACTTTTCCAACTCTGAGATTAACATCAGAAGGCTAATTTAAAGCATTAAATGGTGCTATATCATTAAATAATCACATTTTTTTATTTCATTAGGACAGTTAAAAGTGTAATAAGGTACATTCTAAATACACAGCATATTCAGGCCTGAATGTTTCATGCTGTTTAATCATACAAAGGTGAATTTAAAGAAGCGCTCTGTTTTATTATTATTTGCCTGTAAAACATGTATGTGCGTGGTTTATACTGCTCATAGCAACATATGCCTGTTTCCACATGGAAAATTATGAGTGATTGAGAGTTGCCTCATGGACCAAATGGCTCTTATAGAACACATCTCTTAAAGAATAACTATTAGGTGGGAAATGCAACCCAACTGAGAATATAAGATTATAATATATGAAGCTGTGTCCACAGAACTAAAAACTGGAAATTATTTCACAGAACACTGGTAGACAGTATGCCCAGTCAGTTTTTATTTTTCTCTAGGTCTTATAATGTGGTTTTTCTTAATTGATTCATCTTTTAATACAAAGTTTGCAAAAATTTCAGGGACTGCTGCTGTCCTATTTGAAATGCTTTGCCTAATACACCTTTTCTTCCTCAATTCATATGGAATAGGAATAAATGAACAGTCTGTTATCTCTGTTACATATAGTAGAATGAAAAAAATCCTAAATCCTGGAGTGTTCTAAAAGTTACATGTATCAAAATATGAAATCTGCTTTTAATTCCACTTAACCTGCTTAATTCCACTTAATGCATACATGCACACACAGTCTGGCAACACCAGTTTTTCTACTTGAACTGCCAAGCAAGGTGGGTAAAAATTGACGGAAAAGTGATAGACGGTGTCACCAAAGTGAACTCTACTCCAAGGTGGCATTTGATTACTTACAGGTAGGTGCCAAGCACCACCACGTAAGGATGATCTGCTCCATTCTGGAGCGACAGCATGAGACAGGGCATCTCCCAGAGCACCCAGAGGCCACATTCTTGATAAGGTAACTGTTACCAACCTGTCTTGCCCAAAAAGAAAAGGAGTTAATAATAATAGAATAAAGTTTTGTTCCAAGTTTCTGAGTTTGCTGATGTGTGATAAAATGCCCATTTGTTTGTAAAACTCCTTTTCCTTGGGCATCTTTACAGTTATGAATGTTGTGAATTTTCGGCTCAGAGTACACAAAAAGTAGCCCATTAATATTTGCTGGTTACATACTGTTCTGTATTTGGAAGTTCATATACAAGGCACTTTTGATTTCTTCCTTTTACCTCCCTTGCTCCAAATGTGATGTAGGAATTTAGTGGCCAATTTAGCAAAAGGTAAATGGCATTGGTTTGAGCAAGTCAAAATGCAGGCAGATGCTTTATACACATCTCTGCCAATGCACTTCAATCCTGTTCTGTAATATCAACTGTCTAGTTCATTTCTAGGCTGCTCCTGAGCCAAGATGCTTGCTAGACATACTAAATTGTACAAAATTGTGGGTTTATGCTGCAGACAAATGAAAGTTCTACCGGGATTGCCAAACATTTTCAGTTCTTTGAATTTGGTCTACTTTTCACAAATAGAGCATTGCTAGCTGGCTACTACACCCTTAATGTGAGAAACGGCTTTACCTTTTCAATAGTTTTATTATTTAATTCAATTTTGCTGTTTCTTCTGATATTGGGTGCAAATGCGTCTGACTCTAGAATGGTTTTTTCCCTCTTTTTTCTTTCTCTTTTGTTCTTTATTCATTCAAGGCAGCAGGCATGGGTAGTACTGGGCAGCATGTCTGTTAACAATTCAAGCTGATTCTAAACCTTGTGAGAAAATCCTGAGAGAAGTCTTTACCAACAGCTTTAACCTGCATTAACTATTTCCTCTTGTGTTACTGTGCTCTTTCTAGAATAAGACCAATGTACTGTTTTAGTGATTTCCTATGGCAGCCCTCAAGAGGCATTATATTTAACAAAGAGATTCCTTTTGAGAGTAGTATTGAACTAATAATGATCAGAAATACCAGCTCCCTGAGAAATAGGCTAATGTGTTGGAAAAGCTGTTTCTCTCTCCTGTAACATCTGTAGGGATTGTATTCCGTTTTGACCACTAAGGATGGTCAATAAATGGAAGAACATGATGATCGTCAAATACTATCTTTGAGCAGTGTCTTGCACGTGACACTCTCAAACATTTCACAAATAAGAGTAACTGAAAAAACAAAGCATAAGAGGGTGCCTGCAGTGGGTGTGACACCCCACCCATAAGGAAAAGAGAGCACCCAAGATTTGTAAATGCTTCTGGTTGAAAGAAACAAGAAGAGTCAGAGGTCCACAAAACCACAAAGTTTTATTAGTAAATAACACACTTGGCATGGAAATATGTATGTTAGTTCCTGATCTAGTATATAAGCACATGGCAGAGTGTTTCGGATAAAGGAATTAGATGAAAAGGAAGTGAGAAAGAAAGAAGAATTAAAGAGAAAGAAAAAGGGGAGGAGAGAAAGAAAAAGATAGGAAGGAAGGAAGGAAGGAAGGAA
>VZRJ01007979.1:39223-83422 GCA_013397565.1 Ptilonorhynchus violaceus | reverse complement strand
GGGCTGTCTCCAGTGTCCCTTGATTGATGGGGTTGGGGGTATGGAGGCAGGGCACCACTCCACCGAAGCAGGGTCCGACCTGCCCCCTTCCACACTCCAAGCTCCCTAAGATGTCTCAAAATACCTTTTCCAGTCTCTGACAGGTAGTCACCTGAAGCACCATTTGTTCACATTCTTTCATGGGCATCACTGCCAATGAGTTGGCGCACGATGATGGCATGGTCTGTACGAATGTCCCCCACATGGATTGCGTACAGTGGCCCTCATCTGGAACTAAAGAGGACTGCTTGCTATTTGAATCCCTATAGATTACCTCAGCAGAGCTAATTCTCTCAGGTACTGGATGCCTTTCTCCATGGTTTTCTATCTGCTTAGGTGCACTACTAGATCATCCTTGGGACAGTAACTTCCTCTGACACTTGACAGGAGTTGCCTCCAGAGGCTGAAAATTTCTGTCCTCTTCCCAATCCCTTTGTCAATGCTCACATCCTGGGACAGAAATCCCAGTTGCTTGGCTTTACTACCATCTAGTTTCATATCAGGGACTGTGATGTCCCAGCATTGGAGCAGCCACATCACTAGGGGCTCATTCAGCTGGCAGCTGAAATATTTTCTCATATCTTGCCACTCACCCAGGGATAGGAATTGGGCCCTGCCTCTTCCTCCTGTTTCGAGAGCCTTGCTTCCTCTTTATTCATCACTAAGCAATCTGATTTGGTCTTGGATTTCTACTCCTGTAGAGGCAACTGCTACTTGCATGGGTTGTTCTTCTGGTTCAGCTGCAGTTTGAGCGGCCACAGTGACTGTTGATCTGCTTTCCTCCTCTTCCCCCTGAGGGTGCCATCTAGTAATGAACTGTGTTCGGTAAAGAGTACCTAGGGCCCAACACACTGCAATAAGTTGCTCTTCTGTGGGGTTGCTGCAGCATTTTCCCGGCAAATATTCTGTCACTTTATCAGGGTCCTGTAGTTGTTCAGGGCTGAACTTCCAAACTATTGGAGCAGAGAAATTCACCGCAGACAGGGCCATTTTCTCCCATATTCCATGCTGCTCATGTCTATCCACATTCAGGGCAGATCTCCAAATGACCTTCCTAGAAGGGGTCTTTCTTAACCCTAAATATGGTGTAGACTCTACCGAGGAGACACACCAGACACAGGAATAAGAACATGCATTCCTTAACATCCAAAGGAAATTAAAAAATCTCAAAAGCTGTTTTAACAGGTCTGAAGGGGAAAAAGGGGGTGAAAAGCTGGGGAAAATCATCCACTCTTGTTGTCCCCACAAGTTGGGTATGATTATTAATGGCCTCCTAAAGGTAGTGCCTGAGATAAGGGTCGGAGAGCAACAATGGATACACGTCCCAGATAACCCTCATTTCCCTTGATCTTTTTATGTCACAAGCTGCTTTACGCAGTACAGCAACTGAGCAATGCTGATCCTTCTCCCTGCTCTGAAAAAGAACATTGTGAGGAGCATATAGTGCATATACAGTGACACATACAGGGTTAGGTACCACAACCACATGAACAGACCAAGCAACATTGTGACCTGTGACTCTGGACCTAAAACAACAAATGCTTAGATGAAATATGTTTCCAACCTGCTCTAATCAGATCTGTTGTTATCTTGACCCTTCATGCCTCCCACTGGGTGCCAAATAAGGCTGTTGTGGTTTAGCAATGGTATCCCTCAATCCAGTGCTCCCACCAAAACACTCCAAACCACATGCTTCTACTCACTCTCCCACTCCCCTCCCCTGCAGTGGGATGGAGAGGAGAGTTGGAAGCACATAAGGTTAAGAACATGGGTTGAAATAAGAACAATTTACTGGAAACAGCAATGAGAAAAGAAAATGAAGGGTAACAGCACCAATATTAATAACAAAGTGTACAGCAGGTGAATGATTCACATGCCAGAACTCACAGCTGTACCACATGGAGCCCCTGACAATACCTGACCACACCACACTCTGTGACTGTAAAGGGATCCCTTCTCCTAGCCTTGGAAATAACATGGCATGGTATAGAATAAACTCCAAGTCCTAGCCATGCCCCTCCTGACTACTGCAAAAATTAACCCTATCCTGGCTGGAACCAGGAAATGTATGTATAAATACATATGGGTTTGGCTGCTGTTCTCCTTTTGCTGGATAATTACACATTTGCTAAATAATCCTTTTGTGTGATGAAAATTTATGGTCCTTTTTTCAGCACTACTTGATGTCTACTGTTTCAGTCTACTTGGGAGAAAAATAGAAAAGCATCAATTCATGCATCATTCATAGACTATTAAAAGAATACAAAACAAGTTGGCTAGATTTTGACAGTGTTTTTGCTATTAAGAAAATAAGAACGGAGAGACTGTAATCCTCCACACTTAACTGCTTTGACCACTTTGGTATCTGAGGACTTGGGATTCAGTTTCTAGAGAAGCTGAGCACCATTTTGGCTGTTAGTATAGGCTTTGAGCTTGTTTGTACACCTAGGCAACAAAAGGCTTTTCATTATATTAAGACAGAACATGTTTTCTTGGAGTCATCCAATGGCATTATACAATGTCTGTAATATGTCTTCATAAATTTGAGTTGCTATGATAATTTTCAGATTTATTCTGAAAGAAAAGGAGAAACGTGACAGAGGTACTGGAGGTAGCTGGACTATGCTTATATGGCATGCAAGTATTACTGAGTTCAACTACATGTGCTGGCTCTAATGGTAGCCATCCTTACAAACAGCTCACACAGTGGTGAAGTACATTTTTCTTGCTCTTTGTTATGTTGCCCCTAATGGGAAACACCTGCTTGGATCTTCTCACTAACCTTAGTTAGCTCAAACTGCAAACAGAGGGACAACGAATTTTGTGATAATCAGTTCGTCTGGATAAAAAACTAAAATTCCATTTTTATTTTTTTTTTAAAAACAGGTAGCAGCATTTTCATTTATCAAATGATCTGACAGTGATTTTGGCCTCTGGGCAAGGTTTTTCTTTATTATTATTTCTTTTACCATAACTGTCCCATTTAATATAACTTTTTCTAGCAGCTTTCATAATGTGCAGAAGGATCTCAGTGGATCCCTTTAGAAACTTTAGAACCCAAAATTTAAAACGGCTAGAGAATTTGTTATAGGGATTGCAGCAGCATCCTTCCAAAAGATCACAGAGACCTCATTACTGCAAACACCTAGGTGGTTTAGCATAATGATGTTTGGTTCCTTCTTTTCTTTGTGAATATCTCTGTTTAAAGCTCACAGTACAGGTTGCAAGAAAGTACAGACAATCTAATTTAAATGCCATTGTGAATGGGAGAAATCCACTCCACAGTCCAAAATTCTGCTCAGATTTCCTCTGCTCTCATTTCTGATGTAACATGCTTAATTTAATAATGTTTCCTCACTTAGGAATTTGTTCGGACTCCATTGGCCCTGGTATGTCTATCATTGGCATAGTCATATAATAGACATTCTCAGTGCAAATTGCAGAATTGCTTAGGAATGTTTTTTTCCTTGCCTTAGAAAGGCAAGGAACCTGATCCTGTTTCCATATCAGTGGAAATATCAGCTGGCTACAACACAATCCAGTGCAACAGAACCAGAGATATTTGTGTGAGAATATGGCTATGGGTAGGATGTGTTTAAAATCAGTGCTCTCCTGAATTAGGTGTGGGATGACCTAAACATAAACCTCTGATTTGCAAAGTCCCATGGGAAAGCTTAGAAAATATCAGCCTAACTCATAACACCTCAGTTAGGGAATGATGTTTAGGAATATCTCCCCAAATTAGCCCCAGCATCCATATTCAGCCTTGTGCCAAGCTCCATAGCTGTGTACAGCTACAGATGCCCCAGATTCTTGTTGTTAAAGCTGTCAGTTGTGACTTCAGCAATTACGGTTTAGAAAGGATGACAACGAAAGAAAGGCTATTTAACATATTAAAAGGAATTTTTCTTTATCTGTGGGAATCATGCTGCTAAACATTAACTGCTTGTGTAGCCAGCTATCTTGTTTACATAAAAATTGTTTTCTCAAGTGGCCTGGGTTTTTTTGCCCTAATCGTTTCTTGCTTCATTAGTCTCTGCAAACTAGTGCTAAATACAAGACAGCCACTTCTCCAGACGATGATGTGAGATCTTTGTACTGTGCTGTGCTAGGAGACAATTACCTTGTGAGTGGACAGCTGATGCAGTTGTCTGCCTCAGGTCCAATGCACTTCTGACAGGATGTTTCACACAACTGGCACTCTTGGGAATCATCAAGATATTCCCCTGGTAGAAAAAAAAATTGTTTATTTCAGATCAACATCTCACAAAAAAAAGAAAAAGCACCAAGTTTTCCAGGTTGGAAAATATAACCAGGATACTCAGACTTGGTAGTTTCTAGTCTTTATTTATTTTATGTATTTATTAATTTTTCTTTTCTATGTGAATTTGACAATGACTGATTCTTGTTGGTTTTGCTAATGTTACTTATTTTGCATCAGTTGAAGTAATGAGACTCTTAAGATTCACAAGTTACATCAAAACTAGTGCTATGAAGGAGTATTCATTATGTAATGTCTTTTGGTGCAGCTGAAACATGAGCCTGAATGCAAGCTGCAGCATAAATGGTTTGCTGTCATGGGTATGGATATGTTACATGAGCAGAGGACTTGAGCAAGCTGCTATTAGCCAGAGACCTGTTGGTTCTTCCCAAACCTCTAGCTATAGCATATTTTAACTCCCTCCCAAGCTGCTGATGGAAGACTGCATACCTAAAAGACCTGGGTTTTCATTCAGGCTGAATCAAAACTTGGTGCCAAAGAGCACATTTGGACTTGAAAAAAGATTTTATATTATATGGATTTCTACCTTAAAACTGAGATAAAGACATAAACATTTCCAGATCACGAATACACTAGTACTACAGTATGGTGCTGAAGTGCAAGATTTGCCTCTTTATTTTCTGAATATTAATTAAAACACTGGTAAGCTCTATGGTTCATAAATCTTAGGGCAGAGATACTAATTTGGTAAGTAGCATGAATACTACAACTGTGTGCAGCATCATGTGGGGACAGTAAATCGATTTATCACACAGTTTTATAAAGCTCAAGGTTGGGTCTTCTGTGTCAGTTTGTTTTGGGAAAATTTATTGTAACTTAGTCTATGTATTTAGGGAATTGGCTGTTCCTTCATTCTTGAGTAACGGAAGAGGCTAGGCAAAAAGTCCTATATAATACATAAAACTGCAGTTTCTATGGATACTTGAATATCAAGCAACTCTTTCCACTTGCACTGCTGCTGGAAAATCCAGATTTGGCAAATATAGTGAACTTTAGAAATCAAAATACAAATACAGAATGACTTGGGTTTGGCTCTCACTTGCAATGGGTTCCTTACATTTGAAGAGCAAAGGCACTGTACAAGTAACCACTTGTATCAATTTAAAGCAGTGTAGGGAGGAAAAATTTTCTAAAATATGGCAAATTACGTTCTCTCCATTGTCTTTTTAACTGTTGTGTTTTTACATATTAAACTATATTAACAAATTTTATAATAGTTGAGACCTCTGGTATGAGATATGAGCTAGAATAGTACTTACGTGCTTAAGGGAATGGGAACAGTGTAGTTATAAAGGCAAACTGACTGGAACATCTAGCCAACTGTGGGTGAAACCTAAGGTACCCAAAATGTAGGAGAAGATATAATTTTCATTTTGTAATGGTTTGTGTGTCTTCTGAAGAAAGGAAAAAAGTAAAAGACAAGACAAAAGCCAGTGACAGAACCACATAAACCGTGAAGACAATGCTCCTCAGAAGCTTTTCTGGGATCAGTGCTAGTTGGGAAAAAGTTCAGAACTGGGAGGAAATGAACAGTCTCCTGATGAACAAAAGTCTTTGTGTGCATACATTTTCAAGCATTTTTACAGTTCTCATTATCTAAAGAGTGTTTTGTATATATCTATACCTCTATCTCTGTATCTCTGTATCTATGTATCTATTTCCATGCATTTCTGTAATCCCATGCATGCCCATATAGGCCAAACCTTGAACTGTGTCAACTGACTAGTTCCATGGAACTGGTGTAGCATTTCTGAATTGCAACATTGCATCTTGTATGACTGATTACTTTATAAAGGACTAAAACTAAAAACATTATGAAAGTTAGACATAGAATTCAGTAGGACTCTAAATTTTTCTAGATATTATATAGATAACATTCTTGTATTAATGCATATCTATCACAATACTGAATATTTATAATTCTCACTTCCTAGAAAAAAATAATGTGGCCTTCAGGCCATTGACGGATGTGGTTCATGTAAGCCTCTTGACTCTTTCTGATATGTATTCAGATGATATAACACGGAATCCCATGTTCTCAAATGATTTATGAGATTTTAATATATAATTTTGTCATGGTTTAGGAATAGTACTCCCTAATTCAGTGCCCTCACTGAGACTCACCTAAACCAGATGCCACTCATTTGCTTCCCTGCCCCTACTCTTTTCCCTCCCCCTTCCCTCTCTGGGGATTGAGTTGAAAATTAGAGGCACACAAAGGTGAAAATCATGGGTTGAGATAAGAACAATTTACTGGAAACAGTAATGAGATAAGAAAACTAACAGTGACAACAACAATATTAATAACAAAAGGTTGAAATCATTTACATCGAAAATAAAACAGTACTGGACTGGTTTGCCCTCCATGCTTTCTCCCCCCACCGTAACAAGAGATGAGCCCCTTATGCCTGCCCCTCCCAAGTCACGTGAGAGGCTGTTGAATAACATTAGGGTCTGGCCATGCCCCTTCCCAGCTAGCATAAAAAATTAACCCTGTCCTGGCTAAAACTAGGACAAATTTTACATATATATATATATACACATAGACACACATAGACACACATAGACACACATCCACATATAGTTGGACAATAATACAGCCATGAAAAAATGCAGTGGCTGAAAAGACTTCCTGTTGCAGGTCTGGTGCTTCAGTGCTTTATGCTATTGGGTTTACATCAGTAGGAAATCTGTCAGGGTGACATTATTACATAATTGCTTCTCTGATGTTGTTTTGTGATATGTATTAGAAAACCTTTCTGTTTCTCTAGTCCTTCACTTTATTTGCCTGCACTACCTGTATTGTTATCCTGTATGCTTATCCATTGGACCTGAGCTACTAATTCATACACCTCAGCTATGCCTGATTAAATCCTTCCCACATGGTAGAAGTAAAAGGTTTTACTTATTTCTATGTTATGCCTTTCATTGGAAGTGGTATAATTCATTTCAGTTGTGCTTGGAATAGAGTCAGGAACACCAGTTCTGTGGCTTCGAGCTGAAGCATTTTAAAGAATACTATTATAAGAATGTGCACCAGAAAATACTTACATGTTGGGATCTCTGAATTGCAAATCACATCTAGAACCGTAGATCTGACATGTTAATAAAATAGTTTTCAGTGGACATTAAAACAGTTAACACTGAAATTAAAAAAACCACAACTTTTAAACTATTCCACAGGGCAGTTTAACCATCTTCCAGGATTCCTTGTATTCAGATGTATTTTTTTACAAATCTCACTAGATCAATACAGGCTGCCAAAGTCTCAACCCTTTTCTTTTCTTTTTTTTCCCCTGTACTGAAATTCTTCATCTGTCCTATATACTTACTAGAGGAACACTCTCAGCAATGTGTCTTCACTTAGCTATCAATCAGGCAATGGTTATCAGTTACTTTGGATCATCCCATATTTATCATTCATTTATGTCCCAATTCTGTTACCTTGTCACCTTGTTTAAAAACACTTGTCACCTTTTTAAAAAAAAAGGGAACTGGAGATATTGTAGGAATAATGATATGCTAACAGACATGATTCCTTATAACTGGAGAATTTTAATGTTTAATTTTTGTTTCCATAGTTAGAAATGTTTAACTCCACATTTGGGCTACATCAGGTTTCAGGTTGTGCCTTAGACTGCATACAAAATGCCTACACTTGACGCCGAGTTCCTATCTGTTCCTATGATGCATTGTAAAATGAAGTAAGAACTATTATCTCCCATTAAGGAGGTAGAAACCTGAGTTGCAGTAAGATCATCAAATTAGTTTGTAATAGCAAACTAGAACCCATCTCTCCTGAGTCTCAGTCTGGAGGACTGCCATAGTTGCAAAGTCATTCTATGGCTCTCCAAAAGCAGCATCAAGTGTATCTTTATCTTGTCACTATTTCTCTCCTGCTTTCCAAAACCATTCATTGACAGCACGTGATATTTCAGGAGATCAGTTAGATGAGGCTGTGAATGTCCTTGTCAGTTATGCATAGAGAAATGGAGTTTTATGTGCTGGCTGTCATAAATCTCTTTCTCTTGTAGTCCCTCCATAAGACTTACTCACTGCAAGTCACATCTACTTCCCCACTTTTTTTTGATTAAAACATCACTTCACCTAATTTTAAAATGCTCATGGATTATCTTTGATAACATTGCCACAATGGCTTTTCCTTATAATCAATGGAAAAAATTACCTTATTTCCTCCACTTTGCTTGTTTACTTTCATGGGAATCTGGATATGGATTTTGTACTTGATTTTTTCATATGTAATCTTTTGGGTTATAAAGTTTGACAAAGCAGATAAACAAAAACTGATCCAAATTGTTTTTCATCTATCAGCTGTGAGAACTGAAAGAAGTTGGTCTTAGAGAGCTCTCTGCTTGTTCTCATGTTTGGCTATAATACATTTTATTTTGTCTGGCTTGTGGGATCAGCTCTTTGAGTTCTCTGAAGAAACATTTATTCATAAAGCTTAAGTACCTAACTAAAACTAACTTGCATATGACAATCCTTCCAAATTCACCCTGAGGATTCTTTTTTAAGTTACTCCTTTGCTTAGCCCAAGGTCTCAGTGTTTGATAGAATATAGCTCCTGAAAGAAACCTTGCCATAATCTCCATGTCCTAACATTTTCAAAATGAAGACATTTCCTCTACCCCCAGATTTGGCAGTTGTACAAAATTTGCATCTGGTTTCCAATTATTTGTCTAGCTTCAGTTTTCAATCTGCTAATTACACAATAACCAAATTTCTGCCTTCCTATTTGGATGTGCAGAAGAGACAAAGAAGATATTCTTCATGTACAAAACTTTGGGGTATCGTGATTTGAGGTGATGAGAGGGATTCGGGATTGGAAGTCATCTTTACAAAAATGCTCTAGGCAGTGACAAATGAGAAAGCTGAAAATAGGATGTTGATTCCCAAGTCACTAAATCTCCCCCTTGTGCCAAGGGCAAAGCAGAACCTTGAATAGGATTGAACATCTCTTCCCTGAGTAGCTGTGTGCTGAGTGTGATATAATGATTTTTGGATGAAAGGCCCCTTTGTTGCAGGATTAGGTGAGATCACACAGAGAGACTCAGGTTAGCTGTAATCATGACAGTCAGGAGTGAGGAAATTGCCTTTATCTCACTCCACTGTCTTACACAGCCCTCTAGCCTTTTCCTTGCAGAATAAAAACATTTACATTAGCCAAAGCTACCTTATTTATTTCTAACACAAAGGAATTATCCCTTCCCTTTACAATGTGTATTTGTCCCCCCATTTCTATGTAGTGTTAATACAATTGTTGTTAGAACCCCATTGAAGAGCCAGAGCCCTCAGGGGTACTTAGTGGACATAAACAGACCCCAGAAAGACATTTTTTTAGCATTTTAAAAATCAGCTTTAAATCCCCATTTCTACTAATTTTTAGGCATTTAAAAAAATTGCTTTAAAACTCTGTACTAATTATGTGGATGCCTCGAAGCAAAAGCTAGCTCGGTTCATGGTTTCTCCCTTGCTCGTGCAAGTATCTGTGTCAGGGCCTGGCAAGGTTTTCCTGGAGCCTGAAGTTTGACAGCCCCATGAGAAAGGGGGAAGGGAAATGGAACAATCTATATGGATCTGTATCAATAAAGCATTGTTTTGTACCCTTCTCACTTGTTGAAGGAGGGGAAAATACTACAGCAATCTCAAAACCCGCAATGGAAAAAAATATGCTTAGCCTGTCCATTTCTTGAGCTTTCTAACTGGAAATTTTCCTGTCTTATGTTGTCAAGCTTCCCATTCTTCATGAAGCTCAGCAGCTGAGAATTTTCTAAAAGGCAGTACAACAGAGATGCCTGAACCTCACTCAAAATTATCTCAAAGTGCTAATGGTATTGTTTTGGAAAGCTAGGTAGTTTCTTGTGAAATACAAAAAACAAACTTGGAAGCTGATGGTATGCTTTGAGTAAAGCTGGTGTTATTAGCACATGGAGTACATTAAAGATGGAATCTTTCAGTGCTAGAGGAATACACACACCAGAGGAAACCAAGGTAATCCAGCATGTCTCTCTCGTATGTTATGTAGCAAGGAGTATGTACTTTATATATACAGAGCCTTCCCTGACCACTGCAGGATTTCTGCAGTCTGATTTGAATAGACATAAACCTGAAATGGGAAGAGCTAGTTGTTTTGGAGCAGTATTTCAGTGGTGTCATCCATCTTGAACTGAGAGACTCCTGCACAGGCTGTTTGTACTGGACATCTTCAACTTAATCAGGATATGAACAGAGATCTGCTGATAACTGGGCAGATTCTAGCAGGCCAACTATTGCCTCAACAAGATGTAACAACATAGATTCACACTGTTAATCATGTGCAATTTCTGTTTAATTTGCAGAGATGAAGACATATTAAAGCCTGAAAGAAACCTGCCAAAAAGATACAAGTTCCTCCTTGAAAGTTAGGAGCAGGTCAAATAAATCTTTTAATCAGTGGTATAAGGTCTAAATTTTATTCCCATCTGGAACTGCTCAGTCACCTCAATATGCATACACTGGTGATCTACCCTTGCTTAAAATCTTCCCTGGTTCCTGGTCTCCATATAAGCACCTCTGATCAGCAAGGTGCTTTTGTTTTATGGTTTTTGGTTTTGTTTTGTTGTTGGGTTTTTTGTTTTTCGGTTTGGGGTTTTTTTATGATTACAGATTACATCCCCTTTAACAATCACATATTCCATGTTGAAGGTGTAGAAATGGATGAATGATACAGATCTAATTCAGATACAGCTGGAGAGAGGCTTTGTGATGCTGTTTGGCAATGAGAACTCATTTTGAGCCCTCCTTTCAGCCTTCGTATTGAAAGTATTCAGAGAGGCTGTGCTAAAGGCAGACACAGCAAGACCAACATTTACACAATTTTATTTTGGTATGGTCTTGCTCTTGTAGAAGAAAAGGGGCTACATTATTTGGGAATGAATATTTGAGTTGTTTTTGTCTTTTGAGACAGTGGCATTGCACAGAATGGTTCATTAGCATAGTCATGACCACCATGGCTGACAGCTACCTGATCTGTGTAGCCTGGCAACCAGGTTCTAGACTTTCCTTCAAACCCACATCTCAAAGAACATCTGCAGGCACCAGGAGGAGGGCAGTGGGCAGGCCAAGAACAATTGTAAATGGAAAAGTTATGCAGTATTATCTGAGTTGTAACCAAATAACATCAGTCATGCTCCTCAGTGAACATTCCTTGTTACTACTGAATTTGCATGATAGAGCCATTAATTCTCCTTGCGTAAATAAGTACTCACTGCTTTAAGTGTTCTGGCTTCTCTCCCCCAGGCTGACTGGAAAAATGGGTACTTAATCCCATTGCTGTCTACTGTGTTTTGTGATGGCTGAGTGTTGCTTTGAAAAGTGTTGCTGGTTTCCCAGAAGACCCTCAACAAATCCATCCCCCAAACACTCAGAAAAACTAATAAGAAGATTGTACAAGGGTCATTCTTCTAAGCTTCCTTGGTCATCTTTGGCAGCAAATACAAGAGCTGCTCATGTATTTGCTGCCAAAAACCAACAAAGACCAGCCTTTGGTGCGGCACAAAGAGGTTGCATTTGTTGCTTACTGGAATTATTTTTTTAAAATACTCAGAACTTCCTCCTCATAATATGTTTTCCTTTGAGTACAATTCCCATTCTAGAAGTGAAAATTGTCTCTGTTTTTATGCCATAAACATTCCTTTTTGATCCAGACAGGAAGTCCTTCAGGATAATTTCAATCATAGTGCAGCTATTAAACATTAACTCTGTGGTGACGTCTGCTACATTTGCACAGCAGGTGAACATCATTGCAATCTCTCTGGTTTTATCCTGAGGATTTCAGGAAGTTTTCCTAGTAAGATCTCATGTTACTGTGCTCTGAGACATCACAGAAATTTCTGAGGTCTTTGATGGATCCGAATCCTCTTTGCTCATTGGTGTGGAACCAATGACGGAAATGCGGGAGTTGGTGGCACTTCCCCTGGTTGGACGCAATGCTAAGGTTCAGAGCCTCAGTTAGTTCTCAGGGACACTATACTCACAACTCTGTAATTCTTGCTAATGAAGAGGATTTAACCCCCAACAGAGTACCATGACAGGTAGTAGTAAATAATCAGATAATCACCTATTTCAATAAAAACCAGAAATCTCCCAGAATAGTTTAAGTGAGATATGTAATTAAAATTACGTTTAACAGAAATGGTTTTTTTCCCTGCAAAAGAAAATGCTCATCAAAAATACAGTTTCAACCCTTTTTTTTTCACTTATTGAAACTCCCTATTCTGAACAAGGTCATGCAAGTTGTTGCGTATCAGTTTCTTTTTGATGAAAACTTGACTAGGATTTTTCTTTGTATGCCGTAAAACTTTTTTAATGCTTGCTTGAAGTATTTTGCACAAACATCTAATGGCAGAACTTTTCTTGGCTCATTCTGTACCAATGACCAGACAATGGCATTTCCAATATATATATAAGGCATGGTAATGGATCATAGACAAGTTATTGTTCAGCAAATTGCACTGCAAATTAAAAGCTTTGACTCATACAAGCAATCTCTTAACATGTCTTTACAGGAATCTTGAATTTATAACAGGCCTTCTTATTATCACTCGGTCCATTAAATAGATTAATTAAAAAGTAACAGACGGCTATTAAGAGGATTAACTTGGTCATCAGCATTTGCAGCTTGTATTTAGTGATGGGTGAAATTGCTGTAGATAGCTCTAGTGGTTCTGCATATACGTTTACTCATCTTCAAGGCTCCTACTGTCACATCTCTTATTATCTGACAACATGGAACAAGCAGCATCCTGCTATTACACAATATATTCAGCTGCAAGGATTGCTGAGGAATTTGACACAACATTGGAAAGCTTCAATTCCAATAGAGATTGGAGTAGTCTGTAAGGTTTCATAGGGAAATCTTTACTAGAAAATAATGTGCTCCACAGAGGGGAAGTTTGCAAAGCCTCCCCAGAAAGAGGCAGTGAGTGCCAGTGGATACAGGTTAGTGACTAGGCAGGGGCTAAGCCAAGAGTCACAGGAGATGCTGGTCAGAAGCATAAGGTTTCCACTGACCTATTCTGACAGGTATCTGATCCTACAATACTGGTGTGTGCTGAGGCAGAGAGCTGCCGCTAAAGAGGGAGTAATGCTGAAAGTCAATTACAGAAAAGGAAACATAAAATGACATCCCCACACAACAGGCTTCTGCAGGACGTTCTGCAGGTCTGGGGCATGGTAAACTATTTTTAGCATGTGTGAGGTTTTTTGGTTTGTTGGTTTTTTTTGTTTGTTTTTTTTTTTTCACCATAGTTGTCTTTATTAAAAAACTTTGAGACTTTTCGTGAAGAAAAGTTCTAGATGCATGTCCAGTTTGCATTTAAAACAAGGATTCTCCTAGACAAACATGAACTGGGAAATACCATTTTTAAACTACACTGGCATTTTCAATTTGTCATTGCTTTTTGACTTGTGATATAAATAAAATCAAGTCAATGAACAGATTTAAACTGATGCCATACAAAGTCTTTTCTGACATAGGGAAAAGTATTATTTTGTTCATACTTAGCAGCTTCTGATCTTCCTAAAATGGTCTGTATCCATTTTGTGTGTCAACAACAGTGTCAAATACGGAACACTCCAAACTACTCATTGTTGAATCAGAGAAGGGGAGATCAGTCACTTAAGAAAACTGCAGTTTTCAGTAGGGAACAAACTAGCTTTTTTCAATTGCAATCCTGCTGCTGTAGTGATCTTCTAATACAAGTACTAGCTGTAGTGCTGCTTACAAATTTTGCTTTTGTCTGACAACAGCTATTAAGGCATAACAAATAAAGTTGATCAAAGAGTCTGAGCCAAAAGTTCTGGTTTTCAGATGTATATTTACTTGTCTGCTCATTTGGAAGATGGAGGTGGGGTGGGAGCTGAAACAAGCAGTTCTTCATGCAACACTGTAGGCCAACCTTTTTTCTAGGTGTGGTCTTACCAAACTACTGCTAAGAATGTGCCATCCCACATATGCTTGCTTTTGGGGACTGACAGGGAAACTGTGAGAATGATGACTAACTCCTTGTTTTGAAACCACGTCAAAACAGGTCAGTGACAATGAGATGTCTAAGGCCGAAAAGTGGTGCGTTTTTTGTTGCGGGAAATTCTTTACATGGCCTCAAATGTTCTTGAAATGCCCTGTGAATATATGACTTCTTGGATAAGTTGCCATTTTGCTCTCCACTCACGTTGTGGGACTAAGTGGTAAATCAACAAGAGCATCAGCTAATGCCAGTGAAGGATCTTACGCTGCAGGGCTTAGAAATGAAACTACATGGCGGCCTTTTGGTCTGGCAAGGACAGACAACCCGCTGTTCTCAAGTGGCAGTCTGTGGTTGTGATCTGAGGATGTCCCGGATATGAGCACTGGCACACGAGCAGACATCAATGTGACACTGTGCAAATGGCCTCGTATGACTGCAAAGATGAAACCTTCCTTCTTAACTGAGCCAATAGGTAGTTACAAATTTTGCTTTTTAATCCTAAACACACCCATCACAAACTTGTACAGATCAGAGGAAGTCAACATTGTTAACCCCCACTAGGGTTCAGACATAACTCTACTGTTACTACACAAAAGGTGATCTCCACATAAATCAGACATTTCTGCAGTCATAAATTCCATCACTTAAACCCAAAAAAGTCTGTAATAAAATTAAACACCCTGGCATCTAAGTGCTCTATACCACAGAGCTACCTATGCCTTTCAACAAAGATGTTTAACATATGGATCAAGATGTTTTTCCAGACCAAAAGAACAGGAATTTAGGTTAATTTAATAGAAAAAATAAAATATCGAATAACATTGATTTTGGCCAATATCAATTACAACAGAACTACCCTATTTTACAAATAACAACTGAACATTTTACACATGTACAGTATTTTTTCAGTAAAAATGGATTTCATTATAACAATGTGTCAGGTTTTTTAAAAGAAAANTAAATCTCAATAATGAATATATATTTATATATAACATATATAATATTAACTTAAACTTTGAAAGCATTATGTTCTATTTAAACACGCTATACTGAGAAATGAGGCAGTAACAGACTAGTATTTAAACTAGCACAAATTTGAATGTTTATCAGGAAATTTGTAATGGGCACCAAAGGAGCTTGACTGCCCTCTATCATACTGAACCAGGTTGTAATAATTTATCTGCTCTCTGCTAAAGAGGACATTACCTCTATAGGTTTGTACTTATTTGTTCGTATAACTTCCACAGCCATTTTTGATCCCCTTTATTTTTCCAAGATTTACACGCTTAAACAGCTGCAATCCATTTTCTGCTTGTATGTCCTGGAAAGGTAACTGAGAAAGACACTTTGTATCCTTTAAGTATTATCCCCAGTAAACAGTAACTTTGAAGTTCAATTTTCTGTTTCATGTCAAATGACTGTCTTTAGAACAGTATGTGAGTTAAGCTGATGAAGATAGATTAAACAGAAATTTTTACTGGCAGCCATGTGCCTGGGTAGAAAAAGAGCAAGGCTGGGGCCACTTCTCTTACCTCCCAGGACCATTTTACAGTGAGGTAACTCCATTGGCCTCAGCAGGACAATTCCTGCTGAAACTTCTACTGTGAGCAGTTAAAAGCAGATTCAGGCCCATCATGACACCACGAGATCCACTGATTTATTGCCCTATATGCGATCATTCCTGGAGGTGTATTTGGCACAATTATAAATCCAGTCCTGTAAACACATTCTGTCATACATAGTCACACTGGCATTTACATATGGGCACTATGAAATAGTTCCACATATCTGTATGATAATATCCCCTTTTTAAATGAACATTATAAGACAACAATAATTTATGAATACTTCTTACATGTTAGCAATGTCTTCTGAGCATATACATTACTCTCACTTACGCAAATCAAGAGAAGTAGTATATTCTAAATTTGTCCACTACAGGAACAAAGGGTTTTTTTATGTTTATTTGAAATAGCTTTGACAATTTAAAAAAATAAAATAAAAATCCTAGCATATCTGTTAATAAGCCAGCTGTCTAAAAATGAAATCTGTATGACCAAAACCACATTTTGGGCAAACAAATATACATACTGCATGTGATACAAAAAACAGCATACAGCAGAGGAAGTAAGAAAGAAATGTGTGCAGAAATGGTCACTTTCCATTTTTTAAAATACTGTTACAAAAGGGGCAGAACTTAGTCCTGCACTAATGATGTTTCTGATCCCCTCAGGAACTCAAGTTCCCCCTGTCAATACATACAGCACAAAAAAAAGACTAATGCAAATTTTTTTGTATTGTTTAGTTTTAATCCATGTAAACTTGTGTTGTATTCTTGAAACACTCTTTAAACATCTTGAAGTGGAAAGAAGCAGGAAAGAAGGGAAGAAAAAGAACCTTCAAAAAACAGGAATAATCCTAAGGTTGACAGGAAATCAAATCAAGAGTTAAATGTTAATTTTGGCATCAAATGCTTTGGTCACACAATACTGACTCTGTGGTCCTGGATGCTCAGCTCTAGACACCCAGTTATGAAAGGTAGGCGTGTTGTAGTTTTTCCATGTAAGTTCCAACAAACAGTTCACCATCTCCCCAGACAAGGAAGGGGGAGAGGGAGAAAGGTGGCTTGCTTTCTTTTTCTTTTTCTTTTTTTTTCCTTTTTCAGTAATACGGATTAATCTATAAGTCTACAGGAGGAGGAGGATGCTGGGAGGTGTCAGTTCACCCCTTTTGTTTACATGTTCTGCAACACAATTGCTGAAGTACTTTCCTCTGGCAGAGATTGTTCTTTTTCACCAGCATACAGAATCCTCCCTCGGCCCAGGACTCTTCCGTGGCTTCCAGAGGGTAGCAGCAAGAGAAGGAGGGGAGGTTGAAGGTTTGGAGAGCACGGCGTGTACAATGGAGGAAGGTTTAATTGGTCAGACATGCAGATTTGGTTGAAGAGACCATTCAGGAGCAGGTAGCAAGTAGGAAATTTGGTCCATCAAAAGGAATTTCAGTCAACAGCATTTTTATTTTTTTCAGGAAGAGATATTGTGTGGTCCGACAGGGAATGATTGGTATCCATTTATGAAAAGGAAAAAAAGATTAGAAAGAGAATAATTAGAATACAGTGATACTTACAGCAAAGGAATTTGTTCTCAATTTTTATGAATTAAAAGAACAAAACAATCAAACCACAGAAAAAGAGTAAAACATTCTCAACAGAAATGCAGATCCTGTAGAGTGAGTTGATTGTAAGGCATTGAAATGAGACCCTCTCTGCTTTGTAAATTAACAGGGAAAAAAAACCCAAAACCCTTCTGGAGTTTCTTTGTTTCCCTAGACTGTTGAGAACACGTGTGTGTGGTCCAGCGTGGTGCATCGCAATTGCCTGAAGGCCTGCACATCGATGTGGTACTCTCTTACGAGAGCTGCATTTGGAAGGGTGGTGGAGACAGTACTGAGATAGGGTGTCCTCACTCTTGGGCAGCTACAAGTGTATGTCATTGAGGTTGCAAGTGGTTGCAATGAAGATGGATTTATCCAGACGTATTAAAGACCAAACTGGTATCTCATATGTTTTACATTGTAGAAATCAATTGCGATACCATATTGAGACTGTGGTTACTCAAAATTCTTAGCATTACACTTCTTCTTCATTTGTCTATCTATATCTGTCCATTTCTGAACTTGCTCTAGACAATGACTCTTCCAACATCTGGACATGAAAAGATCTCATGACTAGCTTACAAATATCTGCAATGTAACTTTACAATGGACAAGATACTTTTTAAAGCTTGGAAGCCTATATTCCAACAGGAAGTACAAATGTGCACAGAAACAAGACTCACACCTGTACTCTTTCTTTTTTCTTTTTTAAGTCCTCTTTAACTCAGTAAATCCAGTGGACATAACCTGGAAGCAAGAGTCATTGTTAGCTTTCACTATATCTGATGTCAGATATCCTCCTGGACTTTGTTCTGATATGATTTTCTTGTTGGATTGCACTTTTTGGGTTCTATTTACAAGTAATTCACATGGTAACATTTTTAGGGAAGCACAATGTTATCTAAGCGTCTCCATAATTGTGACTTTAAAACGAATTAGTATTAGTGAATAATTAAGCCAATCATATGCAGTAAGAAGGCTATCTTGGTTGCCACAGAGAATTTGGAGGAAGTTCGCATCCCCACCCTAAATTGCATGCTCCCTATTTCAGAATTCTTTTGCTCTCACTACCCTTTCACACAATTCAAGCAATACTGCAGGCACTTCAAATTGTTTTTACTTACCAGCATTTTCACAGTGGTGAAACAGATAAATGTAATTCTATTAATAGTACTCTAGGGTCCTCATATAAAAATCTGTTGAAAGCAATGGCTTTTGAAAAAATAAAGAAGGAAAAGTAGATTGTTGGCAAGGAGAAAAATTATTTTATGAAAATTAAGGTAAAGCAGATATGACTAATCTTGCTATTACATGCAAATGTAATTTTCTCCTTTTGATACACCTGAAAAATTTAAAAAGTAACATAGACATTAAACCAACACTGTAAGAGAAGAAGAGAAAAAAACCAAACCAACCCAACATATGTAAAAGAAGCAGCTGGCAGCGATAAAATGGGTATTTTCAGAGACTTGTACTCACCATCCTTACATACTGTTCCAACGACACAGACACCAGTGTCTAGGTTGTAGCCACTTGGACAGCTTGTACAGTTTCTGTCCCCTTGACCACTGCAATCCAGACAGCTGGCATCGCATCTAAAAGACAATAGCAGGAGTCAGTCCTCTGGCCTCACCAAATATAAGACTTCCTTGGAGACCTCTTCTATATTGCAAAGGACTTGTTTGTTGTTTCTAGAGGTATCAGGTACTATAATACTACTACTTCTAATTATGATAATAAATAATTAACTACCTCTGCAACTCAATCCTGCTTCTTTCCATCAACAACTTTTTATTCAAACTTTTTACAAAATAGCTGCATTATTCTAGTGTTTGGAAACTATACAGAAATAATCAGCAGAAGTATTAAGCTGATGGTGCATACACACATCAGAAAGGCATGAACTAAAGCTACAGGACAAAAATGACAGACCTGATGCCCAGTCCTTTCATCACCCATCTCTCTCCATCGTATTTTCATTACATGTTGATTATTTTTTTGTGTGGAATACACTAAAACACATGGTGATTCCCTTCCTGCTCAGTACTCAGATCTGAGTAAATCAAAAATTTACTTCCAAAGGGCAACAAATGATATTTGTTTAACAAAGAATTAAATAGAAAAAAATGTTTATTCCTAGCACAGTTCAACTTTGTCCAAGATTTATCCAGCCATTTGTACACTTGAGTCAGGTAAACTATTCTGGACAGTAGTTTAGAAATACACCTGTACTATGTTTATGAATATGCAGTGGAAGAACTGAAATGGTCTTTCTAAATAGTAATTAACCTGCAATGAAAAAACCCATCGTTTGATTATATTTGTGATCCTTTGCCAGATTTATAAATTTTACAGTTCTATGCATATCCGCTTATACTCTCACTACAGGCTGTTTCAAAGTGGAGGTCACACATATATACAAGAAAAAATACCTGTATGAATATAAATCATGTAACAATAATAATAACAATAATAAAAAAGCTTTTCCTTCATTTGCTTAGCATGCAATATTTTTTTGTATTTTTTGAAGTCAACAGTGTTTTATCTTCTCATAAGTATTACCTTTTTCAACACAGTAATAGCTAATATACTGCCAAAATCAGATATATTAGGCACGGATCATACCTTTTGCAGCTTTTGTATCCGCTTTCAGTAGAGTGATCAAGGTAATAACCACTACTGCAGGACTGCACACATCTTCCATCTTCCATAAAATAACCCTGTGTGCAGTTTATACAGGCATCTACTCCAGCACCTTAGTCCAAAGAGAAATTATTAGAAGGCAGGTACATTGTTAGAATAAACACTTACATAATTTCAGTGTATCTTTTTCTGAAATAAATGACTGTAGTTCTAAAGCTCCCACAAAATCTACCAGTCATTATTCCATCCGTGGAAGAAAATAGAGGGCATTGTTGGACATCATAAGCTCTACTAAAACTTAAAAATAAATAAAAGGAAAAAAATAGAAAAAAAAAACTAAAAAAAAAAAAGAAAAAGGAATATATGAATTCTTTCAATTAAAAACCTAGATTTCCATACTAGCTGAAAGAAGTTTGCCATATATAAAATATATTAAAAAGCTACTAAGAGAATGACGTTTTCATATGTAAACAATCATGTTATACTGTAACTGTGATATAGTGGAATGAAATCAGATCTAAAATCATACAGGAATGAGAATTATGCATGTAAATGTCAGTGGGGTACCTGCACATGTTGCACAGGAACGGTGGCACGGTTCACATTCTCTGCCGCTGTGGTATTTTCCTTCTTCACAGCGGATAGCACATCTAGTGCCATGCAAACTATTGTAAAAAGGAAAAAAGGCACAGGGCAGATAACGGCAACAGAGGAACACAAGATCATGCACAATCCAGTAGTTCTCTTTTAATCAAAGAAGAACCCATACATTAGGATTCCTTCATTGGTCGTATTTTATAAATTTAGAGACACCAATCACTTCAAGTGGGAATGAAAAACAGTTTTGCCCATGGTGAAAGCAGAAGCTGATAACCAAGTCATTGTAAATACTAACAATACTAACAAGTAATAGAGGACAGACAAAAAACTAACAATGACAAACAGCACTAAAAATTCAGGCATGTAAAATGCAATTATCCACAAGGAATTTGGCACAGGGTCAGCATTAAAAAAAAAGCCAAGGGACTTGAAAACTGAATGCCAGTTCTGTGTGGCTTGTGAGATTTATCAAGATTACAGCCAGAGGTATTCTGCCTGGAGACACTTTTGAGAGAGTACAAAAATGTGAGTAACAGAGGAAAAAGAAATAGCATAAAGAGTCACATTCTCATGCATTCCTTGAAGTAGCTGTTTATTGCTTTCCTGTTATAAGGTGCCTACAGCAGTTTTTTCGAGTTTTGTTTGGTTGGTTGGTTGGGTTTTTTTAATTATTTATTTTTCAGACTAGGGCTTCTCTGACATGTTTACCATCTTCTGCGGAACCTTCAGCATTCATCCAATTTATCTCTTTCTCTAAAAATGCTTGTCAGCTCTGAGGTTTACCACTCTAAGTGCTAACCTTGTTTTTACATATTGGATCCAGCAAAAGTTGGGCAAGCTTAGCACACCGGAAGATTTTCAAGAGTGTATTCAGTCTCAGTTTAGAAAATAAACTAGTAGTTCAACATAACTTCACAACCCCTGCTTTTCTGTTATTTGTAAACCTCAAAAAGCTTTAAAAGGCACATAGCATTATCATGTTTTTAGGAAAATAATTTGCTCAAATTTATTTATTGAGCCAGTAATTGAGCAGAACTGGAATCCAGGCCTCTCAAGACCCACTCAAGGAAGACCCTGCCCATTGACAACTCTGCCAAGAAAACACAGAAGTTTAGAACAACTATGGAATATGAAATGCATGTCCTGAAAGGCTCCACTTATTTGGTATGCCCACACATTTTTAAAATATGTTACAGAAAATTACTCTCAATTTGCTAGAATTGCCCAAGAAAACATAAGGGTTGGATTTTTCGATTTTTAAAAATATTTCAATTTCAATAAAGGAATCCAGCTACTGATGTTCTAGAAACAAACATTCAGCTTTTGCTAAGAGATGAAAACCCACTTTAATGGATTGTGAAACCTCAGTGTTAAAACTTTAACACAATACTTGCATTCAAAAGAAGAATCCCTACAGATACGGAATACTGACTTCATACTTTTTGTGGCATTAAGCCAGCATACATTACATCATGAATAATGTAAGATTTTTGACCTTATTTCTACTTGGATCAAAAGGTCATTCATTCATAAAGGAGCTCGAAATGCGTACTGCTGCTTTGTAGGTTTTACCTCTCGTTTTCAAAAATAATTAAGTTCCCCTATGAAGAAAAAATAGTTTCTCCACTGCTGTTTAAAATATACAAACACTGTACTGTGTGTATAGAATTGAGCCTCAGGTACTTGAGATAAGTGTATGACTGGATACATGAAGAAATACAATAAAGATAAGAAAATAATTTCTAACTACCACAGGAATGAATCAGAAAGATTAATACGATTCATCAGCTCTACCTCTAAAATAATCCTTGACTGACATACTGTAGGTCAAAAATCGAAGAAGCCAGCTTTCCATATGATTGTGGCTTTTACATTACCTGAAATAAAAGGCCTTCTAAAAATCTGTTGTTAGCCACACCAGCACACACGAACACAGGAAAATATTATATTACAGACTAAACAACGATGGAACAGATGAAATAAGGGCCATGCAAGCTTAAATAGCAGTCTGATGTTCTTCATTGTGTATCCACAGCCTTGTATAGCTCTTCAGATATGTTTAGAGACATCCATCATTTCCTTACCTTAGACCATGTCTGCATTCTGTGCAGATTTGGAATTCAACACAGGTCTTGCAGTTTTCACTACATTTTCGACAAAAAATCTTATCTGCAAAAGAAAAAAAGAAAACAGCCCAGAAAACCTTGGTCAGTTTTGTCTGATAAAATTGTATTAATATATTATTACATGCCTTTTTGCTTTTCAGTTTGACATAAACATCAAGCTAGACTAAAATAGCTAAAATCTGCCTACCATTAGCTTTTTCCATCAAATATGAAATGGTTTACAATATTTCTATACATTTGAAATTATAATTGCACCCTGAGAAAATTATATTTTGAGGCCGTTAAAAAGTTTTCATAAATATTTTAAATAAACATTCACTATTTATGATATGGACTTAAATCATGTTCTCATATAGAACTGGTATGCAGTAACGATCGCCATGTATTTCAGAGATTGTCCTGCAATCTTAGCCCTTCCATGCAAGCAGTCTGTCCTGTCTTCCTGATTTGGTGCTAAAAGACAGACCTGCATAAACAGATCTGATCTTAAAAAAGTATACACATAAATTATTAACACCTGTCTTTTTACCTCAAGAGCTCCCTTCTTTAAGAAATGTCTCTCTCTTCAGCTCTGCTGTCTTTTGAGATGCAGTGACACATACCTTTCTGAGAAGAAAAACTTAATTTTCTAATTTAATCCTAGATTTTCATCTCTCCATCTTAATTGTGTGGAAAGGAGTTCCCTTTACTGTAGTTCTCACACAGTGAAAATGGAAGAATTAAGGTAGGACCTGTTTTTACTAATTCTCAAAAATAAACATAGAGTTTCATGCTGGAGAAAGCAAAAGGTTAGGTAGCTAGATGAATAAAGCTCCTGAGAACATATTTATCTTCTAGGAGTGTCTAAACATAACAAAAGTCACTGCATTTTAAGCACGTTTGAATATATGTCTAAGTATTTTTGCTAGCCAAAGCTGGAAATTAAACATGGACAGTCTACTTGGCAATCACAAGAGGAAGCTGAAGGCAGGTGTCTATCGTGGCTGACGATCTCTTCGGCAGTCATAGCACTCTGCAGGTGCTTAGGTCTGTCAGAAACATTATTTGTAAACATGTTTTACAACTGAAGAGCCTATTTTTCTCAGAGCTCTGGTTCACTGGCCATGGTCAATTTCTCAGCTCTCACTTCTGGTGCCATATAATTCGAATTTGGGTGAATGGAGAATCCCTCATGGTCAGAATGTGGGTGCTACCTGTCCCTTTTCTGAGTAGTGACAACCTGTTCTGTCCCTCAGTTGACTTGCTCTTGAGCTGCCCTAGTTCTGCTACTGTTACTCCCAGACACCCTCAGCTGAAAAGACATTCTGCAATATGTATGGCTTTTAAAATACAGGAAGATTATTCAGGACATTCTTGATCACACTTGGCAACAATTTAATAAGAGAAATAGGATAAGAGATAGATGCATCAACATACACTTTTTCTGCTCATAAGCATTCCAGCAACCTCCCCAGATGAAATTCTGTAGCCCACAATACAAAACCAACAAGAAATACTAACTCTTATCCAGGTAAAACCCATCAGGGCAGTTGGTAATACAGCTATTGGTTACTTCATTCAGGTAGTAGCCAGATTTACAGGTCATGCACTGGTCATTATGGCCTCCAACACAGGTTTCACAATTGGGTGAGCATTTTTTACATCGTTTCTTGTCTGCATTGTAGTGACCAGGTGGGCAGGTCGAAACACAGATCCTGCAGACAGCAGGGAAGAGAAGGCAGAATTGTTAATGAAATAACCTGCCACCACATTCCTGGACCATGACTGCAAAGCAGAAGTATTTCTCAGCATTGTTGCTTTTCTAACGATAATGTGTTTACTAAGATATAACCCTTCAAAGCACTGCGTCAGGCTGACTCTCTTGCAGTTATTTCCCTACAACATATGCTATCTCACCAGCAAATGTCTTGTCAGTCCATCTACAGTATAATTTTTGACCATCTACATTTCTTCCTATCTTAATCACAGAAGCTGTGGTAGCGATGAGAGTTATATATATAACTATATATAGAGAGAGAGTGAGAGCGCCTCTTATGGGGAAGAAAAAAAAAGAGGTGGGGATATAATCAGAGAAGAGTGTTTGAAAGCTGTAGTTTTTGTAAATTCTGACTAGCTAGGGTTTGGGGGTTTTTTAACTCCTAAGAAAATTTTTCAAATTCATTGGAAAATTAATTATCCATGACTGCAGCAAAGAGAAGAAGAAAGAAAGTTGAAATATACACTAAGAAATCAATGAAGTAAAGTTTTTTTTATCTTTGTCTTACCTTGTGTTGTTCTTAGATTTGTAGTAATAGTGCAGACAGTCAGTACAGTGATCTGGTCCTGGCCCATCACACCCTACTTTACTGCACTCTGGATTGCAGGGACCTGTAATAAAAACAGAATACAGAGAGACAAAGGGATTAAAACTTCTCATTTAGTACTCAGCAAACCTTACAGCAGGGAATTTTATTGCAGAATGCAGTTACTCTGTTCCCCTGTGTTGAGGACTACATTTAGTGCAGGTAGATCAGTTTGCAGCCTGCAGTATGAGCTGCAGATTGAGCTCTAGGTGGCAGAAGCTCCAAGCAAGAGGCCATGAACTGCAGACCCTTCACATGAAAAAGGATGTGGAGACCTGTGGTGCCAGTCAGGTGACCGGACACTCAGAGACACAGCAAGAGACAAGGACCCCCAGATTTTTGTGCGCTGGAACTGTAAGGGTATAAAAGCCCAGGGTTTCCCTTGTTCGGGGTCCCTCCTCCTCAGCACTCAGCTCAAGCCGTTAGTTTGTTATTCAGTTACTGCACCAAGATTAAATTATTCTAAGGATCAGGAAGTCTGAGAGTCTGTCATGGGAAACCTGGGGTTGAGCTGGTAAGGAGACCTGGTCTGGGTGTGTAGCTGCAAATGGGCCTTGGTCCTAGCTCAGGTCTTGAGAGTATGACTGCCAGAGTGGCTCCTGGATAGCTGGACAGGGAAGTTTCCTGAATATCTGTTTGATTTGAACTCCAAACAGTAATTTAGGTTGGAAAAACCCCCATCATAAATGAGGAATATCATGATCAGTGGCTACACTGGTTACAGAGTGGGTATCAACTGGTCCAAGTGGTTACCACAATCCAATAACTGGACACCAGCGCCCCGATGCTCTGTGCTGCTACATGCTGCAAAAGCTAGTACTCACTGATTAGCAAGTCTTCCATCTCACCTACACTGATGTTGGACTTGATAATGCTTATGGATCTGTTCCAACTTGAGATATTCTATGATTTTGTGCATACAGTTTTCAAATAGATCCTTCCTGCTATGGAAGGAGAGAACCATCAAGTCCTGCCTTTATGCAGATGAACAATATCTGCGGGTGAAGTTACAACTTTCAGGATCACTGCTCTCTCTTGAATGAAATGTGTTGAGCTTGCTTCATATAAACACTTAAGAAGTTAGTGACCTTTACAGCAGAGATAGCAGGGTTTCATCATCTACCAAAATCAGGCGTTCCGCAGCTCTCCCTCTAAAACAGAGACATGTCAGTGGGACTGACATGCTGTGGAAGGAGAATGTAGTAACAGAAAATTCTAAATTGAGCTTTGCCCTCCTTTTTGCTGGCCAGAGATATACTTCAGATTCACCACATGGTGCTCCTAATGGTGGATTACATGTAGGAAACTGCCAACTTGACTTATTTTGCAGTGCTAAAACCTAACTCTATTAAAGCCTAATGACAAGGTTGAAAAACTTCAGTGGGGATCAGTGAGAAACAACACAGATGTAGAAGATAATGTTCTTCTCATCTATATACATATATATAGAGATATGTGCATAAGTATATATAGTTTTATGTACTTATATGCCAAACTGTGCATTCTTCATAGTATGTTAATTGTAGCTTAAAAATATATATCTCTATGCTTACAAACTCAAATACCTCACTTTAAATTATGAAACAAGTACTTCTTATGTTGAATGAAGAATCCAATTCACTGAACATTTTACATATGCAGACTCTTAGGTCATCCTTTAAGCCATTAAGAGCTCAGTAAACACACAAATAGAGTAAATGAATGTACATACCTGAATAGTCATCTGTTGCATAATCTTCTGTAGGGTCTTCAACTGGACTAGAGCGCACTCTTTCCACTTTTGAGAAATCATTTCTTGGTGAGTAAGGCTGGATGGATGTTCCATACAGTACTAAGGACCACTCTTTCAATTTGCCTGGAAGTTAAGTATTTTAAAACTGTTTTCAGAACCATTTCTGTTCTCTGTGTCTTACACAAGAATGTCTGTTTTAAGCATATTGTTATCAGTAGGTATGGAAGACACGGCTTTTCAAGTAAGTGCAATAGTTGTTTTACTTTAAGCGGAGAGAGCATATTTTCTTCAATCAGATCTTTACATGGCATTTTCATTGCACTCCAATCTCTTGATGGTCTAGAAGAAGTTTGCAAAATGGGCTGAACTCAATATAAACAATAAAACCTCTGTGCATACAGTTATTTGGAATATGTACGTGGTGCTCAATAAGGTAGTTTTCCTCTGGCTTTCACTTTCCCCTCAGAACATTATTAATTGTCCAGTAATTACTATTTGAGATCTTCTAGCTAAGTAGCTGTATTCAGAATTCTGACTTAAGAAAGGGGTTACAAAAGAGTACTTTTCATTGACTTGTAGGACGCAAGTCAATGAACAAGAAACAGCTTCTTTTAAAATCTCCATGGAACAATATCAGTGCCCCCCTCAAACCAGCATAATTTCTAATTTATTTGTGCCAGTTATTTGGAAGATATATCACTGTCTGCAACCATTACTAATATTTTATCCTTTTAATACTTGAGTAAAGACAGAAGAAGTTATCTGGCTGCCTGAAGCATTACCTGACTTTCTGGTAAGTTTTTTGTGGAACAATGAAAAGATAAAGGTGTATCAAGCCACCAGTTCATGCTGTCAGAACATAAAGGGTGAACTTTCAGTCCCCACCTTTTTCTCTATACTAGCTGGTGAATTAATTTGGGGAAATAGCAAAAGCACTCAGGCCTGAAATAATGCATAAAGTAATGATGCATAAAAACCACATCCCTGCTTGAAAAGGTGAAACCTAAGTTTCACCAACCTAAGTTTCACCAACCCATTGTCTTGGTTATGTTTTTCTGTGTTGGAATAGCTAGTTGCAAATGTCAAATTCTCTGTCAGAACAGGCAGAAATCACAGAAGCAGGGAATATTTATTTTCTGAATTTGAATGACCCTGTTTGGGAGACTGCTCTGTGGTTAAAAGACTCTTCCCAAGGAGAACTATTATTTAATAGAAATGTAGTCCAGGTATTATTTTCTTATCAAGAAAATAATATAGTACACCTCATGTAAAATTAAATTCAAGCAATCTTCCTCTTCTTTCATTTTAATGATACTCAATAACTTGAAATATTGTTCACTCAGAATTTTTCAATCTGTGCAAGCAAATTAATTTGATATTTATAAGTGATTTTCAGTATTTTCCCCAATGTTGTCCGGTATCCTCCACTGACATGACAAAGGCGATACAGTATCTCTCTGCTTTTACATGCATACTTCAGGCGGTAAGCAAGAATAAGCAAATACACTATCTGACAGATCACAGACCAATTATTTTAAAGCGTTTATGTTAGGGCTAAAGATGAGAATATCTGTTATCTCTGTGTCTCTTGCCAATCCAATTTAATTTTTCTGCAACAGAAATTTCTACACTAGATATGGAACCTCCTCTGCTCTATACTCAGTTTTTGAGAAGGAACAACAAACTAGAGACTACATCACATGGCAGTTTCGTCACACAGTAGCTTCCAACTTTTCACAGCTGAATTGAAATATTACCTTCTTTAAAGAGACATTTGATCCTGATTACAAAAATTAACTGCTGATGAGTCTACAACACCTGCTGCCAAACTACTGGCTAATTACCTTGGCTGTAAAACTGCATGCACCTTGTTTTCAGTTTGTCTTTTCCTACCCACAGACACGTAAGTCTTAAAGACCCATCAGATTAAAAACACCCAAATCACATATTTTCTTCCTCTATAGACATGTAGGAATCAATTTACATCTCAGTGTCCTTCAGACTGATCCAACTGTGTCCTTAATGGCACTTTTCTTCTTAAAAAAGAAGTCACACAGGGAGATCATTTTTAACCAGATGAGTAGTAATCTCTACAGCCCTTTCAGAGATAAAGCTTCTCCATGTCCAGTCCCTTTCCTTTTTGTGTTTTAAACCACTTCTACAGCATATAAACCATAATACATTGCATGCAATCAGAAGAAGTGTGTTTTGCTAAGTTATTCAGCTGTTTTTATCCTTACCTTTTATTATGAACCAAAACTCACTCAACTTCCCAAAGGTTGGTTTTATACTTCTCCCAGAACACTGGTAAAAGTATTTGCAAGAACCCACTACAAATAACCACAGCTAACGATGCTCCTAAGGCACAGTATATTGTGTCTGGACTTTACACATACAGAAGGTCTTGTACTCACATCACTGCAGGAACGATTGTTGCTTTGAATGCATACATAATGCAAAAGGACAGCAAGGGGAATAAAATCTCAGGAGATTAGTTGTCTTTTAAGAATGGTTCAGTAAATAAAGAAGAGAAAAGTTCATGTGACTTGCCAGCAAATAAATGAAGTCTGCCTCAAGGCGGGTTTAATTTGCACAATGAAAGTATTTCAATAACTATGTATATATACATACACGCACATTTTATAATGAATAAGCAAAGTATGCACATTTAAGCCAAAATCTCTCTTTCTCCTTTTTTGGCTGATTCCATCATTTAGTTTGGCTAGCATAATCTCTTATGATGCTTGTATTTAGGATGTATAACAGAGGTCCCATATTGTATGTACAGAAGAAAGGATATATCACAACGTTTCACAGCAAACATATGTCCACCTCCATAAACTCTGCAGAACTAAATGCAGAAATCACATGCACTACTCTTATGAACCAGACTCTGCATTTCTTTTCAGGTAACACATGTGGTATTACCTTGCCAGTGCAGGGATATGATGACACGTTGGCTCTTTGTTTTTAATTTGATTACAAAAAAATGGCAACTCTTAATTATAAGACCTTTCAAGAGATGAGCAAACACATTCACAGAACACAAACAAGAAACAGGCATGATGATGATTATCAGTGTGAGAAACTGCAGGCTATGGTGATAAACTGGAGAGGCACCATAAACTAGAGAGGCACCATAAATTATGTTTAAGCACCTTTTGTTTACTTCATGTTCTCTTCAATGCAGAGACTAATCCTGATATGCCCAAACAGCTGAATTTATCCACCACTAATATATGGCAGGCACTTCCAAATTTTTTTGAACAGAAGAGTTACTGGACAGCTTTCATGAGAGGGCAACCACTGCTCTAGAAAGATGGAGGATACATTACTAGACAGTATGCAATGAACCAGGATCCAAATTCACAACCACACTGCATCTTGTGAAATCCAAATGCACAAAAAACCAGAACTAGTCTCAAGCAGTGTTTAATGTTGTGGTTAAAACAAAGTAGAGAATAAGTTCCCTAGCAGGATTCTTTCAGTGTATCAGCTTCCTCCACACCCCTTAGTTTTGCAGGTCTACTTTCTCTCAATCCCCTAGCCTTACTGTGCCTTTTCTTCCAGAGTTGCATCTTCAGCCCTTAGTTCTGATGGAGGAAAGGAAATCAGTTCCATTAGGTTAGCCACTATAGCACTGAGGAGAGTATATATTAAGTATTGAAATCAATAAATTGGTAAGACCTATGCAACGATATATGTAGGTGTAGTGTGCCAGAGTATGCAGGAACAGGCTTTGAAGCGTAAAGCTGGAAATGTAGCCGGCCACTTTGAGACCGCCCTGGTGATGTAAAAGGCCTGTAAAATATGTCTGGAGAATTGCCCAGATTAAAAGTTTGCAAAATTGTACCTCTTTTTAGTGCAGGATGTAGGTCAAGGAAGAGAAAAGAGGGGAATAGCTGAAATGTGTTGCTCCATGGTTGTCCTTCATACCTGTTGGATGAACCACTGGGTTCTAGTACACACAAAGGTGAAGAGCTACCCTAACCTTGTCCTTCACATGAGAGATGTTCCTGGATGTGTCAGGAATAACAAGTTCAAGATGGATTTGGAAATACTTAATTTTTGCCTCTTTTCTGTTTAAAATTAAATCATTTTTATCTGATTAAAATTAGATTACTTAGTTGCTGCTTAATACCACCCCTCTATTAAATTCTAAAGCACAGAAAATCAAAAAAAAGTCAAAAAACAAATCTCCTCCTGAATCCCTGAGCCGTTCTGCTTATGGCTGTTTTTCCAAACACATTTAATGAGTACCCCTTTCTAGTGTACTGGAAACTTTGCTTTTCATTCAGTGTTGCAACAAACATCACTTGGCTAGGAACCTTCCATGACTGCAAAGCTATGGTGAGAAGTGATCAGTGGTGACAAAGTGAAATTTAAAACACTAGCAATGCTGGTGTTTCGTTTCAGAGCTCTAGGGGAACATAATAAAGATTTTCAAAATGCTGTGCTTAAAGTTAACCACACAACTATACAGCTAACATTTAAATAACACTGGCCACAGTGTAAAAAGTTACCAGAGTCTAAAAGTTGTTGTCTGCTCAGAAATTTTGAAAATCATACATTATCTCGGTCTTCATTAGGGACTTAATTTACACGTATTGTGTAAAACCTTCTCAAAATTTTGGTTTATGATTGCTGGTTTACTATCCTAAAAAACTAAAATCAGGTTATGCAGACAACTGAGTCAGGCAATAAGAGGATATGATTTGATGGACAGACAGAGAAGCTTTTATTAAATTTCTTTATGAAATTTATTAAAATTCTAGAGTAGAAATAAAGAATTAAAATTCTCATTCAATTCTATCAACAGCAGTTGAGTGAGGCTGATCTGTATGTTAGATTTTATAGCGAGAAAATCATCTAAAAAAACCCCAGAAACAAGTTCAGAATAAAAGTGGACCATGTGTCAACAGCAACATAAAAATGAAAAGTGCATTGATAACTGAAATTTAGAATAATGCTGTTCTCAGCTATGCCTTCACACTGTGAAGGCCAGTCAAATGTTCTAGCTGTAAATAAAAGGTGGAAAACAGCAACCACTCTTCAAAATTCACAGAGTCCAAATAAAGTTTAGAGTCATACCTGGAGTCTTGAAATTTCTCAGCTGAGATGGAGTGTCACAGATTTCCAAGATCCAGTCACCTGCTGCTTTTTCACTCCAGCAGTGAGTAGTCATAAACTCCCAGTTTTTGAATCCTTCCATGGAGTGATCAAATAGCCTAAAAAAAATCACGACATTATTTCAAGGGAAACTTTTTTTCCTGGGGAGCTATGCCTACAAGTGTGCAAACTCTTGAATAATATACTAATCAGCCAGTTCATTCATCTGTACCTTTACACAACATTATTCATTACCGTTTTCTCACGTGTTTCAGGTACATTCAACAGTTTTTTGTTGTTTGATGGAAGAGTCTTTACAGACCATCATTTTTTTATAATGCAAAAGAAAATGGCAGGCAAATTCATTGCAAAAAAATTGTAATTGCTAAGACTATTTAATAGGATTTCTGGGTCTTGGAAAAACTGCATATAATACAGAATTCCATTACTTCAACAGCATGCTGTAAATACAAACACCTTGTAAATTGGAAAAGTTCAGTAACATTTATTTTTGGCTTTGGATTTGAATACTTAAAAGGAGTTTAAACCAAATAAACACTATTAAGTGACTAAGACAATAGTGATTTGATACATGTCATTTCTGGTGAGGAAGTAAAATGTAACCAAGATATTGGGCTCAATCCTCAAACAACCAAGGTATCACCCTCTTCAAACACTTCACAGAATTCAGTTTGGGTAAAACGGAGAGATTAATGGCATCTCATGGTTTCATCTAACCAACAACATCACCATAATTTAATTACCTAGATCGTGGGTGAAGACATTAGAATTTAGGCCTGGATTATGGTAATTTCTAATACAGGCGGACCCATTTCAGATACTGCAACATGATGCTGATCCCATGTGAGAAGGGGAAGGAGGATCCTTCCTGGACAGAGATTAGACACAGGAGAATTGGCACTTTTATGCATGTGCATGTTGCTTGGTACCCCTAAACTATTGATGAGAAGAGCACTCCAATGAGGACCGTTGCCTCCAATAAAATCACATGGCTCAACTTCTAAAAATACATACATTCACATATACATATTTTTATATATTGCTGTATATATACATATATATATATATGCATATATATACACACCCACATATACACGCACAGATATGTATGCATATCAATTTATACATCCATGTATACACATATATGTACATATGTGTAATAGTTATCACTGTTTTAATTGGGTTTTTATGTGTGAAAATTCCACTGGTAATAGTTATGCTAAAATATTTTTAAAAAACAAGAACCTCTACAATAGAAACGCCTATAAATTGAAAATGCTTTTCCATAAAATAGAGAAAAACCTAGTATTAGACAACATAAATACTATATGTGAATTCATGTGAATCTGTCATTTTCTGAGCTAATTTCAAGCTTTATTCTCAAAAGGTTGTGAAGTTCAGCAAACATTGGGAAAACAGGATATTTGTGTAGGTACATTTCTGGCGAAAACTACCACACAGGATATGAATAAAATGCTATCATTTTTGCTGGAAGCTTTGGTCAGTCAGAGGCATGGGGTCAGGTACTGTGTGTCTACACTTCTTGCAACAGATACTGCATGGATCTGCATGACTGGTGCACTTTATAGGACTCAGCCAGAAGCTGAATTTCATGCTCTCATTTCAAACATAGAATCATAAAATCAGAGAGTATCCTGAGTTGGAAGGATCATCGAAGTCCAACTCCTGGACAGCCCCAAGAATCACACCATGGGTCTGAGGGCATTGTCCAAACAATTATTGAACTCTGTCAGGCTTGGTGCCATGACCAGCCTGTTCCAATGCCCAACCACCAAAGGATGAAGAACCGTTTTCTAATATGCAGCCTAACTCCCCTGATACAACTTCATGTTGTGACCCTTAGGTCCTGTCACTGTCACCTCCACTTTCCCTCGTAAGGAAGACGTAGACTGCGATGAGGTCTCCCCTCAGTGTCCTCCAGGCTGAACATGACAAGAGACTTCAGCCACTCCATGTATGGCTTCCCCTTCACCATCTTGCAGCCCTCCTTTGGACATTCTCTAATAGCTTTATAACTTTCTGACATTGTGGTGCCCAAAACTGCCCCCAGGACTCCAGGTGGGAATACACCAGTGCAGTGTAGAGTAGGACAATCACCTCTGTCAACCAGCTGGTGATGCTGTGCCTGATGCACCCAGGACACGGTTGGCCCTCCTGGCTGCCAGGGCACTGGTAACACATATTCAACTTGCCATTCAATTTGTGCTACCTTTTTTCATTTTCAATGAATGCCTACAATAGTAGTCTAATTTATTAGCGCTTATAAAATTAAACTAAAGTATGTATTAGGGCTTCATTTTCACTGATAATTGTGTGAGATTTTCTTCTGATACAGTTCTGTGCCTCTGGGTGTGTGCTTATAGGTGTATATGCAGATATATTCTGGCAACAGAATGGGCCTGTTTCATGTCACTGTTAAGTAAGTTGCATGAATATAGCCAATCTCACAAACACATGGCACATACCATTTACCGAAAAAGTAGAAATTATTACACAGTCATTACCCAAACTTTGCATGTGAGTATGTTCAATTTAAGTCATGTAGATTACTTCCAACTGTCATTTAAATTACCATATTGTTGTTTTCTGATAGATAATGTATTACTTTCTGAACACCCTATCAATGCAACAAGGCAGCAATATTTCTCTTTGCCATTGTGGCAACTATATTATATAGAATCATACAAGTATTGTGCAATTATAAATTTTGTATTCACTGAGCTTCTACTCACATACATTAGAAACAGGAACTGCTGTTTATTTTTACTGTAATAAGTCTAATATTTTCCATGGTACTTTTTATTGAAATATGTTTACCTTGTTTTGAAATTTTAAATTGTTGCCAGATTTCCATTTCAGTAATTCTTTTAAGTAATTTTGGGTGGAAGAGACAAAAATCCCATATATTGTGTTTATAAAAACATCCTTACCTAAAATATGCTGTGACTGGAACTATAAGCTTCTATCCATGGAAATGGGGAAAATTTGGTAAAATTATTTCAGAGCAAATTGACTAGTTTTTTAAAAGAATATTTCTTTGGGAAAGATTTGAATTTTATAAAGTAAGGTCTAAATAGGAATCTTTGAATGTATGAACTGTGTTTCCACAAAAGATTCTATAAACAAGGCAAAAAGCTACAGACAGGTCAAAAGAACAGTGAAAAACAAAGTAGAAAAATACTAACTCTGAGGCTGGCTGTGTATGCATTTTGCACATACAGAATGCTCCAAGTACTTTTGCATTGCTTTGTTTATGAACTAAACTCTCAAATCAAAGAACCCATGAGGCAATACATGGATTTCACTTAAAGCAGTATTAAACAAAAAATTGAAATGATCAAATTTTCACGTGTACTCTCCTTATTCAGAAAGAAATACACAGGATTTTTTAAGGAGCATGGAGCCAGTCCAGAATTTAATTCTGTAATTTGTCAAAATTCATATCAAAGACACACTTACCACACAGATTATCATGGATTAATAAAATATCAGTACAGGATCTGATGAAGTGTTAGTTGACTGTTACAGATTATTATAGACTAAAATACTTAAACAAGATTATTAGAATAATCTGATAGTTTTTATGACCGTGATCATATACCTGTACTCATGAACATAACATGCTTTTGAAGACCAAAGTGCTGGTAACCCAGCATTTAAATTTTTGAAACTTATTTGTTAACAAAATCACAACAGAATGCCAGTTCTGTTACTCAATTACTCGGGGGACATTTCTTCGAAAAAGAACACTCAAGTCGGGGTGGACGCGACTGCATGACTGTCTATATAATTATAAGCTCCTGATTACAACAAATAGCATTACATTTAAAAAAAAAATCACACTTCTCTTTCTGAGAAGTTTTATGCCATACTCACCACATACCATATGTATGTCTCTTTAAGAATGTATGTTACGCAATGTAGAATAAAATACTTATTTTCTTAAAACAAATTCAAGAGTCTTTGCCTCTTCCACTGCTACCGCTTCAGCCTAAAAATGCATAACCTTTCTATTTAAGAATATAATTTAAAGCAGATATATTAATCTATAATCAAATTTTAGACCCAGAGGAAGGCAACTGGCCACTTTCTAACTGCATTAATAATCCCAACACACAAGTGTGTCAGGTTTTTAGCAAAGAATCTTTAAATTCCTAAATGCTTGGAAGAATTTGGTTTAAGTTTTAATTTCATGTGAGAAAAGGCAGTGAAGGTAGGGGATTTGTTTAGCAACATCAGCATCACCCATCAAGAACAGTAAAAAGTAAGCACATAAAAGGAGCTTTTTTTTAATTATCAAGTTTGTTTTTTCCAGCTGAGAAGGTGCAGCTGCACCTGACTGACAGCAATGGTTATATACTGAACTCAATGCGTTCAGAACCTGGAAACCTTGCACTGGCTACTGGCTGTGGCTGCTGTGGAGTAGCTGGCAAGAGATAGGTATTTTCTTCTCCTACAGCAGCAGCCTTTGTCATGATGTGCTCCAGCACACTAAACTGGCAGCTTGACAGGCAAGCAGTTCTTGCCCACTCAATCTGCTTGACCACAAGACTTCAAGTGTGCATATACTTTGAAGAGACTACATAGTGCCTTCCCAAGCTGCATACCTGAAAGTGCTTTGATCAACTACCCTCCTTAAAGCAGCTCTTCTCCACGGGGTCGAATTATCAGCTCCCTGTGAGATGTAGCCCCTGAGAAAGTGCAGACAGCTCAAACTGACTTAACCAAAGCTTCAACCAGACCCTACTGCCCACCTGCTCTGAAGTATTCGGGAAAAAAAGAATACAGAGAACACATTATGCATTTCAGAAGCTCTCTTACCTACATGTGGAAGACCACTTAAAACTTCTGGATCTGGATCTAAAGAAGACATATTTAAAGTATATGCATACAAACCTTTTTTTTTGATTTCCATTTTACATCTGGTTATCACAGTTAGTTTTATGAAGCAATGGAGATCTCTGAACTGTCATGATAAAGTTGTTTGGAGTAACATGAACAATAGTGTACAATGCCTGCCAGCCTGAAATAGTGGGTAGTACAACAATCTTTAAATGTGGAGAGCTTGTCCCCAGGGACTACACATATCTGCACTAAATGATCCATCATTACTTGCAGACATGTCAGGCTGTCCACTGCTCAGCCAGCTGCTCGGTAGTGGGATATCCATTCATCAACCCCAGAAAAGAAAAAAAGAAGGAAAAAAAGAAAAAAAAATATAGTCAACATGAATATAATAAAACACAGCAAGTACAAGTTGGGAGAAATAGTTTTCCAAGAACTGTTTCACCCTGTAGACACAGTACAAGCATCCTAAGCATAGGATTATTGTTTGCTCATTGTGGATTTAGTAATATCACCTCAGAGGCCTTTTCAGTGAGACTCAGCATGCAGGTTAATCCTATACTTTTCATCACATTAGGATACATAAAATGTTGTTTTTGTTTAATATTAGAATATTATATAATATTAGAATACTATGTATTAGAGTACATAATGTGTAAGCTGCAATAAAGATGCAAACCTATAAAGAATCGTTTACTCTACTTCAGATCACCAAGGTGTTTTATAAAGCAAACAATCGAGGAAGATTAGATAAGAATAACTTGGTTTTGGTCTAAGAGTCTCCTGCAGAGGAGGAGGTATTATTAAAATTTACTGATTGTCTAAGGTTTCACAATAGGAAAAAGATGGTCATGAAAACACTTTCTTTTGTTACTGAAGAGAATTATTATTAATACCAGGGCCATATAAGCTTATGAAGCTAGTGGCCTGGAAAGTTGCCACCATGTGGCTGAAATATTTCAGTTACGCAGTTCAAATGGCAACAGCTGCTTTAAATTTAAAGGGCAGGAATTAAATAAGCCATGACTTCAGTGGGAGACAAATGAGCCCTAAGTTTCCCTCTCCTATCCCCTTCGTATTTAGCTTCTCCTCCACAGCCTGCCTGTACCAAATGTTTGTTAGAACTGACCTTGGTATGTCTTAAAGAATACTCAGAAACCCATGCTGCCAAATCCACTGGCCAATTGTTTTTAAAAAGGGGATACTGTTCCCATTTGGATTTAACTCTAGCCTCATCCTCACACCAGCCAACATTTTCCCAGCCTGTATTTTCCTCTGCTGCAGTACATCCAATGTAATCATGTTTAGTACTTTCCAAACAACAAAGCAGATGTTCCCTGTAATGCAGATTTTGAAGAACGCACATAAGATTTAAACCAGTGACAGTGTAATCCACCAAATGCCTGCAAAGGAATCCACATTGCCTCTGACTAACAAGTTTTCTTACTGAAGTCATTTTAAGGGATGCCAACATTAAGGATAAAATATGCAGAAAAAAGGCCAGATATTGCCTTGAGAGACCTACTTGTCAATGCACCAGAAATTACACACAATGACTTTTCTTCCAGAATTGGTGGAGAAATGCACATATAAAATATACCTTTTGCACTTAAATACATTTTACCAGCGAACTGTTTCAAATTAAACCCAGATGACTAACTGTAAAGCAATGAGGTTTTCCGCGGGTTCAGTAAAAACAGCTGGTACTGCTGCTATTAATCCTGTACATGTGCATTAGAAAGTCTTGTATGTCTGAGAAAAACAGTCATGTAGTAGCAATGTACAATAGCCTCTGAGGCCTTTGCCTATAGAAGAAAAAATAGACTACTTCCTGCAAATGTATCTCTGCATGCATGCTTACACCTGAATGCATTTATTCATTGATATTCAATATTATTGATTTTTAATACTTCAAAAATCAAATTACTCATAACTAACTTTTCATACTAGCGTAGAGCAACAATTCTACTTCAACTTTTACTTTATAACATGATGCTAAAACATATACAGCAACAACATACAGCATACTATTAATTTCAAGAAATTACCACCTCTAAGCTGTATGACTTCTCCTGGCAAGACCAAAAAAAACAAGCCCTGAAATACCATTTTGAAAAGTATTGAAAGTGTCCATATCCATTACTTTACCCTAAGAAAGAGCTTGTGAAGGCTCTAGGTATTTCAGACCTAGAATTTGCAATATACATTTATGCCTAATATTAGTAACCCAGAGTTGTTTGTTTCAGCCCAATGTGATGACAAGTCAGTAAATCTCTGAAGTTTGCATGGGAAGGGAATTTCTTGTGTGAGTCTATGAGCTCTGTCATAAATAATTTGTTTTCTGGGAAGTGGCAAAACACAAAAAGACCTTTCAGGTTTCTTTGTTTTCTGGTTAGTCTTCTCATACTATCAGGTAAGAAAGAGCTGAACATCCCTTTATTTTAATACATATATTTGCATTCTCTCTCTCTACCACATGTATAAAAAGTAATTATTTTATAAAGTGTAGGGGTTACAGAGAGACTGAGTTAAATTTTGTACCTATTCCACAAATCATCACCAGAGGTGATTTGTGAATATTGGAATGTATCTCCCACTTGCTGTGAGTCAGCTGCAACACATGAAAGCCTAGACCCAAAAGTTAGCTGTGTTAAGACCACTGGGTTTACACAAGATTGTTTTGTTTGGATACCTAGCTGGATGACTTTCAATTTTTTTCGTTTTGAACCAAGGAAGAACTACTGCATGGAAATGGGAGACAAAACTAAAGAAGGATTTCTTCAAACAGGAAAACAAAAATGTTTCATAACTAAGAAGAGAAGCCTGCCTCACACTGGTTATCAGAGGACAAATTCTTTGTTCAGTGTAGCAGTGTAGCAGGGAGATACAGAGAGATGCATGCCTATGTGCTTTATCAGCAAGCTATGACAGCACTCACAATGAAACACAGGAGATATCCTAGAGGACCTCAAAATTCCAGGACAACTTTCTCTCCATTTGGTGAATAACTGTCTACAGCTTGAACACTATTTTTAGCATATCTTTTATTTTAAATTAACATAATCTCTAATGAAAATGTGCATTCATACTTCAATCAGAACAAAGTCCATTCGAGCTCCACCTGTCTCCAAAATCCAGGTTCTTTGTTTCAAGAGGAAATATAAGTCCTTCTACCACTAAGATACAGGAGGACATGCAAGTCCAGAGCTAGATAACCAGCACTTCTGCCTGAGGAAGCATGGATGAAAAGCACTTTGGAAAGCACACCACTCCCAATTCATTAAAAGCCCTGAAGAGTAGGACTAGGGATATAAACTTTTGTGAAGACTGAAGCATGATGGCAGAAGAGTTCTCACAACAAAGCTTTGATACATGGCAGGTTTTGCAGCTTCCAATACATAACACGAGCTAATATCAACTTTTCTTTGGGAGCCATGCTCTATGTCTAGCAAAATGGCAGTCATCTAAATCAAGTCACCAAGGAAAAAAAATTACCTATCATACTATGGTCCCATCAGGAAGAAGATTTCTAGCCAGCTGGAGAAGTATACAAGCATTTATTTCTGTAAATATAACTTCTTTGCACATTTGGAACTTGGGTAAAGTTTGGAAAGGTTTCTGATCTTTTCAGTGCCTTAACCATCTCTGGTAGAAGGTAGTGTTCTTGATTACAGATTTAGCGAGATTTACTTGGGAAAGACTGCCGATGTTTTCTTTGAAGAAAATTTCTGCTCTAGTAGACCAGAGAAATAGAAACATCACTGAGAAATCTTTCAGTTTGCTAATGATTCACTCCACTTACCAGGGATGCACATTGCACTAATGTTGGAAATTATATACTGAACAAAGAAATATTTGTCTGAGTCTAGTCAGGAGAAAAAAGGACAATTTGGTGCACTCTGACTTTGATGCACACTTTCTCAAAAAACAAAACATAGAGGTGACAGGATGAGGAAGAAGACTGGTCTTTCTTGGTAGTTGTTGTTAAAGTGGCCAGACATTTGAAAGCAAGTATCCATCGCTACACTGATGGCTAACTTCAAAAAAATTTTGAAGGCAATGGAGGTGATGGATAACTTTTAAAAATTTTAATTTGCAATTTACAAATGAGCCCATTCATTTCAAGTGCTAGTGCTACTTCTCAGTGTTGTCCTACTATGAGCCTTTTACGGATTGTGTATGTTTACTTTGAAAAAAAGGATATGGAAGTGGGTACCATCAGGAGCTTAAAAAATAGTAGTGAATATACACTATTCTATCTGATTTTCATTGCTATTGAAAAAAAGGCTAAGAAAGAAGAAAAATGAAAAATAAATGGCAATGGTATGTAGAAACATTTTCATTCAGTTTCCTTATGAACACTGAGCCTGTTACTATTTTCTTCATGTTTTCCAGCCATCTAACAACTGTGAGCCACACAAGACTATTGAAATTGACTAATACTTGTTTTGGAGTTCAACAGTTTTAACACTACTCTTCTACTGAGACTGTCATCTTGGAGTTCATTTGTACTTTGCTCTGCCCATGTCTCTCAGAAAAAATAATTAGCCCGCATCTTCTAGCAACCCTGCTGTAATGACTTGACTGCTCTTTGCTGACACTGACATCTCAATGCAGGCTCTTTATACTGAATGTACTTTGAAATTGGGTTGTCATACTATACCTGTTGGCCAAGAGCTGTGACCTAGTTCCAGAAGGAGAGGTTAGGTAAATTGCCAAGTCTCCACGTCGAGGGTGAGTAATAGTGATACGCACAACAACATGCTCCAAGTAGATCACATGGTGGTTAGGATTATCTGAACAGCCAGTGGCTTTGTAGATTGAACGGACAACGCTGTCAGGTCGTATTGTTCTATAATAGAAACATAGCAAACAACATCAGCATTTCTTCCTTCTTGTGTAAAATACACAACCACATCTTTTTTGCTTAGTAGAGAATGACGGTGTTGGACAACTGAGAAGTCAGTGGCCTATAATCATTAGTTTTAACATGTACTTCCTAGGTGAAAATACCACCACAGGGTAATTATTTTATTGCAGCTAATGGCTACTGGCAACTGCCTGGGTTTCTGTTAAGCACATTCAAGGTGAAATAGCAATAAGCCTTTGGGACAGCGCATTAGTGTGGATTAGTGGCCAGCTGAGAATTGCTAAGACTGTCATGGGATCACAGCTGGTTACTAAACCCCAGGAAATGCCTGGCATAGCTAGTCCTTGCTTACGTAACAGCAAGTATTACATGTTAACTGTACCAAAAGGCGTTTGATTCAGCTGGTTTAAATCAGCATGACATCCTTGCAGACTATACCAGTTATGGATCAAGCCTGACAAATATAGTTATCAAACAATAATCTTAATGCTTTGAAGTGTGCCTTTTGATTAATGCTGTCTCTATATCCATAGAGTGCACATAACAGAATTTTGCTCTTAAGCCTGATTCTATAGAGACCCTATCTTAGCAAGTGAAAGGCAGTTTATTGGCCTCTAAACTAGAGATTCTCCTGAGACTATTTGAGAGAGACAGTATCATACAGTATGGAAAGTGTATTTGCTTGTTATATCCTGGACTGGTAAGTCTTAACTCTTCTTACAAAGGTGACTGAAGTGCATTCAACCAAACATTCTTCTTCTTTGGTGCACCATCTGTATCAAAATTCATCATTACCTAGTCTGGCCTGTTTTACACCTCCACCTTCTAGGATGTTCTTTAAACAAGGGCCTTTTTCCATGCACTACAAGGAACAACGTGTACAGGCAAATGACCTGACATCTGTAACTGTGACAGAGATCCCTGGAATAGTTTTCAAAATGATACACTATACACAATGCAAGGGAGGGGTAAATTATACCCTATTTCTTTCCATAAGTTTATGCCAGCAAGAGTTTTGGTAGCGGGTATTACTTGATTTGCCGATCTGTGTTCTCCACACACACATGCTGTGGAGGGACCGTTGTCCACTTTTCTGCTTCTGTCACCATTGCTTCAGCATCCATCAGTCCAAACCCATAAAGGTGGCTCACTGCAAGGCACAAGCAGAATGGTTACAGTTATAGCATAAACCCTTGGTTTTTGTCACAGACTAATTCCAGACTGTTACATCCTAACAGGAGCTACCTCTTTTCTATTTCTCCCTTGCTTTCACTCAAAACTCAAAAATCTCATCGCCAGGAAAAATAATGGCTGTATCTAATCTGTTCAACAAATCTGTTCACTGCTTTATTTCAGAAGTGGCATGAGGAGCTACCTACATTGCCCTACCACGAGAACTGCAGAATACCACGGAGTAAAATTGCCTCTGACTCCCCTTTGTCCATGCGCCTTAATTTAGCTCAGCCCTCTTGTATGACAAGGTGTAATGAATGAGAGGAACGTTATTTCCATTACTCAAATACCAAACACATGCACGTATATACATGGAAGTAAACTGAGACAATAAATTTAAGCAGGAACAGACTATTTTGTAACTGTTGTATTCTCTTAACTTTTCTGAGTGTAAGCAGCATGTGGATGCTCTCCTGCTCCTTGTGTTAGTTTTGCAGGGCTTGGTTTTTGGTAGTGTGGGGGCCACAGAGGTGGCTTCTGTGAGAAGCTGCTGGAAGCTTCCACCATGTCCAGCAGAGCCAGTCCCTGATGGCTCTAATCATGGACGTGCTGCTGGCCAACGCTGGGCCAATTAGAGATGATGGTAATGCCTCTGTGATAATATATTTAAGAAGAAATCATAACAAAGTTGTATTTGTTCCAGCTGGAGAAGAGTAGGAGTGAGAACATGTGAGAGAAACAACAATGGAGGCACCAGGGTCAGTGCAGAAGGAGGGGGAGGAGGTGCTCCAGGCGCTGGAGCTGAGATGTCCCTGCAGCCCGTGGTGAGGACCATGGTAAGGCAGGTTGTTCCCCTGCCGCCCATGGGGGCCCACGGGGGATGCAGAGATCCACTCGCAGCCCGTGGGGGAGGTACCCATGCCAGAGTGGGTGGGTACCAGGACGCTGTGATCCAGATGAAGTCCCAGTGGAGAGAGAGGCCTTGCTTCCAGGCTGGAGCAGCCGTCCTTGGAGGACTGCACCCCGTGGCAGAGTGACCCACGCCACAGCAGTTTTGGGAGGACTGTCTGCCCGTGGGATGGACTCACGCTGCAGCAGTGTTGGGAGTGCTGCTGCTCGTGAGAGTGGGCCCACGCTGGGGAAGTTCACGGAGAACTGTCTCACGTGGCAAGGACCCTATGGTGCTGCAGGGAAACAACTCCTCTCCCTGAGCAG
>VZRJ01007979.1:0-38980 GCA_013397565.1 Ptilonorhynchus violaceus | reverse complement strand
TTCGTGGGTGCCTGGCGTTTGGCCAGTGTCAAACCATGACATTCCTGTATACAGTATGGTTGCTGTTGGCCAATCAACCAGGTAGATCCACCATCTCCCTAATGCTGTCTGCACGATGAGGGTGAAAAGCACTTACTGAATCAGCTGTGTTTTTGGTTGCTGTTCCAATTAAAACAGAAATTTGCAAAAAGATTTTGATGAATTGGAAGAGCTGCTAGCCACGATGTTTTATTGTGACAAGGTGGTGCTCTTGATACAGTTCTGACAGCAGAAGATGGAAGAAAAAAAGCTTCTACGGGGAGGAGTTTAGACTGCAAATATTAGTGAATCAGTTTTGCTCGCTACCACAGACAATGCTACCAAGAAACCTACAGAAAAACTTAAGCACTATTTTAACCAGCAACACAACAAAGCATGGTGTAAGTCCTTCCAACCGCACTTTGTAGAGGGTTTATGAAAGCAATCTCTATTCATTGCCAAACCAAAATTCAAAGGACTCTATACAAAAAAACTCCAACCTTATCAAATAAATGCAATCCAAAGCATAAAAAAAAAAAATCAATGCTTAAGGATCTCATCTTCCAAATATGGTGGCACCCAATAATGTCTGTAACTGCCAGCTTAGGATTCTTCAATGAAAAATATGGCAAGGTGTAATGACCATGTAATGGACTGGTTTTCTTCCCATCTCCTTCCCCTTGAGCCCCAAACTGAAGTGCACGTAGCATGGAAATGTTCCTTTGGAGACAACTGCATGCAGCTCTTCTGTCAAATGAGGCAAGCACTGTGTTACAACATGAAACACAACCAAAATATATGAAAATAATTAAATTCAGGCCTCCTTCAGCCTTCTGAATTCTTTTTTATGTATTCAAAAAACAAATGGATAGGGAAAGAGATGTCCTATATTTACATGTGGGTGGAGGCACACAGAAGGAAGACAAGGAAAGCTTAGGCAAAGAAACTTTTTGTACTGTGAAGAAGATTCCCACGATGGAAATCTCCTTGGTCTTAGATGTCATCTTGCAAACACTGGGTCTGAGAATTAGTACGTATTTCTCTGTGAAGACATTTGTCTGTTCTTACACTAGAATTTTAATTAATAATTCTTTGGTCTGCTCTGAAGATTGGTGGGACGAACAAGAGTCTTAACTCACATGGTCTGTAACTGTACACAGTTACACTGTATAGTACATTCAAACAGTGAGGGATTAAATTTTCATGAATGGAAATTCTTTTTCAGCTAATCCATGGAAAATGCATTTTTAATTCCTGACAGTTAGCAACTTACATTGAATTAGAGCTCAAGATGTCCAGTTTCAATATGCTGAGTGTTCAACCCAACTACTGAGTTCAAAAAGCCAAAATTCTCCTCACCTCACCTTTTCTTAACCACAAATAAGGGCAGAAAAGCACGTAACATTGTCACCACCAGCCACCGACCCTCTGATGGAAACTTAAGTGACTTTTAAGCTATTTAACCCTAGAATTTTTTTCCCTAGTGTGCACATTAAAAATGCAAATAAAATCTAGAGAGTAAACTTTCTATCTTTGCTACCCAAACAATTACTTGGAAGACAGAATTTAGAAGAAATTTTCATCCAGAAGAAAAAATTACCAGTCAAGGTTATGTGGCTGTGTTAATTGTCCATGATTTAATGCTTAAACTCTCTTGCATAAGAGCAGCAGTGGGAGTGACAAGTTCTGCACCTGATGGGGTTTTTTTTCACAGCTGAAACAGAAATATCTTTTTTCCTTGAAAGGCCTTCCCACTGAAATAAAAATTTCCTGACAGGCTTCAGGAGTACTCTTAAATCCTTCCATGTAGACTGACACTTGGCTGTCCAACACATTTGCACTTCAAAGCCCTTGATCCAGTGGGTTGGTTAGCAGCTGAAGATACCAGTAAGGGCCCGTAATTTTCAAAGACTAAATTACAGCAATTTAGGAAAGAATCACAGAGTTCAACAAAGTAGCTGCATCTTAGAGAAGAAAACAGATTTTGCTCTCTACTACCTTCAAATTGTGCCCCTTCATCTGTGTACATCCTAGTACTCCAGTGAACTATGTGTGAAGATGCCTCTCCCAAAGGTTAAAAATGACCCAAATGGTCTACATGGAGCTATAAATGTCTTCTGGGAAACACCTGAAACTGCCAGACTTGTATGCAAAAGGTACTGAGTTGACCTTGCTAACCCAAATTAATCAAAAAGCAGTATCTGAAAGGTAATGACGACTCCAGAGTGAGATAAACTAACTGCAAGTGTAAAATGCCTCCAGACCTCCATCTACCCATTTATGGGTTCTATATTATCACTGCTGTGAATTGCTACTGGGCTCAGTTGTTGCTAGGAATCATTAAGCATGTCAGAGGGAGTATTGGCCTGTTTGGTAAAAAGATATTTGTCTTTCACAGACAAAATATGAATATGAGATTGGTACAATGCTGGTGGCTAAGGAGTAGACTGTTGCTCTTACTCAGCTAAAGGGTTGAAAAATGTGATCTCCTTGTGGCCAAGGTGTTCATTGCTAGAACCATCTTGAATTCTCTCTCCACTCAGGCAGCAATGCTAAGTGATCATTTCTATTTCTGCAAAATCACAGGCATACACAGATGCAGGGCATGTTTCAGAGAAAAACCTGCCTCTAACACCACCAAGTAAATACTGAGTTTTAGCTGATCTCTTTAATCTTCTTATCATTAAGGAGAATAACATTTTCTCAGGGCTAAAGTCCATTTATTTATCCTCGGTGCAATTCCTTCACTAGTACACCATGAAAACAAGGCCTTCTGAGCTGCTGGAGAGAGTTCTCCAGCTTTTTCATAATCTCTTTGTTTTTGTCTGAAATTGCTATTGAAAATTCAGTAACTTTCTCATTTACGTACAAAGAGTATGCAAAGCTGCTCCCAAATCTAAAGGCAGAATGTATATCCCACTTGACTTGACTATGAAGAATATGAATGGTTCATTTTGATAAATCTTAACACAGAATCATGAAGACTTCAGAAAATTTGGGCCCAGACACCAAAACCACGACATTTCCAGTGTAGCTAAACTTGATTTGTTTGGCTGCAGTTCCTTTGCTTGTCATTGAGGTGTCTCATTAGTAACTTACATGCTAAGCCTTCCTTGCTATTTTACTCACCTGATAAAAGCCTTGCATAACATTTTCTCCCTATATTTTTGGCCTTTATATATAATACTTTATGTACTGTGAAAGCAGCATTTGAAATATAAGTATTTTGTATACGCATATCAAATACTAAATCATAAGGAGAGAAATTGTAATAATTTCCGTGCGTCAAATGAGGAACATGCAGCTTCCTTAACTAGATTAATCTGTTTGATACGTAAACTATTATGACCTGTTCATTTATGCTACTATAGGATCTTAATCCAAAATGAGATTGACAGAATAGGGGTCTAAAATGTCCTTTAATACTGTGGTTTTTTAAATGTTGCTTAGCAGGTCTAGAATATGTGAGACTCTTGAGTTACTCTCATCCCATAAATACTTTAAACCGACCTACACCAATCTTTTACATATGACATTTTAATTGCAAATAGAAAGAAATAATTCTATAATGCTTTAAAAATTCCATATTGCCTTTCTGTCATTTGCTTAGTATATCAAAATGTTTCAATGAGGAAAAGCAATTGTCAAATAAAAATTAAGCGACAAAAAAGGGAGAAATGTAATGATGACATGGCTTAAACTATTTTATTTTGTCATGTCCTATCTAAGAGAACATTGATCTTGAATCATAATTCATCTTGTTTCAGCCATATTCCTATTTCATGTCAACCTATGACCAGTAATCTGTGATAACTGAGTATGATTTCTGAAAGACATAACTGCTTTACAAGTCAGTAACACAAGCGTGCAAGAACATGCTTTTTCATTCTTGATTTTAAAACCAACTCCCTCATGGTTTTCAAATTACCCATATTATTTGTATTTTTGTATTTTACACAGAACAATCCCTCAATTTTTATACTTCAAATCAAACAGCAAACTAAGTCTTTCCTCCCCACAGAATTCCCTGAAATCCAGAAATTTTTAAAGACTCTGTAGGGATGCTGGAAGATTGAGTTCTTACCACCACTCTAGAGAAGACTGTGAAAAACAAAGTTGCCCAAGAGACTTGTCTTAAAAGTGGCAGCTACAAAGATGCACACCGAGAATCTGAAGGGCCTCTATATCATAGAATCGTAGAAGCACAGAATGATTTGGGTTGGAAAGGACCTTTAAAGTTCATCTAGTATGGCCTCCCTGGTAAGAGCAGGGACACCTTCCACTACACCAGGCTGCTTAAAGCCCTCCCTGTCCAACCTGAACTAGAGCACTTTCAGGGATGAGGCATTCACAGCTTCTCTGGGCAACCTGTTCCAGTCCCTCACCATGCAAATCATAGAATCACAGAACCACAGAATATTAAGCGGTTGGAAAGGACCTTAAAGATCATCTAGTCCCAACCCCTCCTGTCATGGACAGGGACATCTCCCACTAGATCAGGTTGCTCAAGCCCTTATCCAACTGAATTTTGAACACTGCCAGGGTTGGGCACCCACAACCTCCCTAGGCAACTGTTCCAGTGTCTCATCACCCTCACAGTAAAGAATTTCTTCCTAATATCTAATTTAAATTTCCCCTCTTTCAATCTGTACCCATTACTCCTTGTCCTGTCAACAATAATTCTTGATGAAGAGTCCCTCTATGGCTTCCTTGCAGGCGCCCTTCAGATAGTGGAAAGCTGCTATGAGGTCTCCACATAATCTTCTCTTCTCCAGGCTGAAAAGTCCCAACATTCTCACACAGTCTTCATAGGAAAGATGCTCCAGTCCTCTTATCAACTTATTGGCCCTCTTCTGGACTTGCTCCAAAAGTTTCATGTCCTTCCTATGTTGGGGACAGCAGAACTGTACACAGTACTTCAGGTAGGATCTCACAAGTAGAGAGCAGAATCTCTCATAGTAGAGGGGCAGAATCACCTCNCTGTACCCATTACTCCTTGTCCTGTCAACAATAATTCTTGATGAAGAGTCCCTCTATGGCTTCCTTGCAGGCGCCCTTCAGATAGTGGAAAGCTGCTATGAGGTCTCCACATAATCTTCTCTTCTCCAGGCTGAAAAGTCCCAACATTCTCACACAGTCTTCATAGGAAAGATGCTCCAGTCCTCTTATCAACTTATTGGCCCTCTTCTGGACTTGCTCCAAAAGTTTCATGTCCTTCCTATGTTGGGGACAGCAGAACTGTACACAGTACTTCAGGTAGGATCTCACAAGTAGAGAGCAGAATCTCTCATAGTAGAGGGGCAGAATCACCTCCTTTGACCTGCTGGCTACACTCCTTTTGATGTGGCCCAGGATTGGGTTGGCTTGCTGGGCTGCGAGTGCGCACTGCTGGCCCATGGTGAGTTTTTCATCAACCATCACCCTCAAATCCTTCTCCTCAGGGCTGCTCTCAGTCACTTCTCCACTCAACCTGTAGTTGTGTCTTGGATTGCCACAATCCAGGTGCAGGACCTTGCACTTTGCTTTGTTGAACTCCATGATGTTCACACAGGCCCACCTCCCAAGCGTGTCAAGGTCCCTCTGTATGGCATCCCTTCCCTCCAGCATGTCAACTGCACCACACTGCTTGCTGTTGTCAGCAAATTTGATGAGGGTGGANTGTCACTCTGCACAAGTCCAAGTAGATGATGTCAGTCACTCTGCCCATACCCATCACTGCTGTAGGCCCATCATAGAAGGTCACCAAATTTGTCAGGCATGATTTCCCCTTTGTAAAGCCATGTTGGCTGTTACCAAGCACCCTGTATAAAAATGTCCTTCATTATGCCCAGTCTAAATCTATCCTCATTCAATTTAAAACTATTGCCCCATGTCTTGTCACTACAGACCTTGGTAAAAAGTCTCTTTCCATCTTTCTTCTAAGTACCCTTTATATACTGAAAGGCAACAATAAGGTCTCACTGGAGCCTTCTCCAGGCTGAACAACTCCACCTCTCCCTGCCTTTCTTCATAGGAGAGGTGCTCCAAGCCTTTGAACATTTTCATAGTCAGAAAGGTGCTAATAGAATACTGAAAAAATTGCTGTTACTGAGCTTCCAGTTCTGTCTACGTCAATTTCTGATTTTCGCATTAGTACAAATAATTTCTTCAGTAATGTATTAACCATGGCTTTACTTGATAATAGATTTGACAAAAAAAGAAGAAGCCTCTGGATTTCACATTTTTTTCTTCTGCCATAAAGCTCCTATTAACTGATAAAATAAAATACAGACTGTCCAGAAATACTAGCAGTATAGCTAGCAGAAACTAAACCTCCAGTAGCCAGTGTACCTTTGTGAACAGCTTGTATGGAACTCTCTCATTGCATCACCTTCTATGAGACTTTGCAGTTATTTAAAAAATGGCCCTGGAGCACCCCATCTTAAAACATTAAGAAATTAAATCCAAGATTACATTTGCATTCACATCCTGGCAGTTTTTATCTGTTTCAGGAATTTAATACTCATGTGGCCATTAAGTACATATTGGTTGACAAAACGGACTAAAAGCAAAATACACTTTTGGGCTATCAGAGTCAGGCTCTACTAGTAACGACAGCACATACCATCCCCTCTCATGAGTGTTAGCAGGTTCCAGGCAGAGGGCCTTGGCCTTGAGATTCAGCTGGTCAACAGCGAGCATCCATGCGTACCAAGCACAGCCATAACAAGTTCTCCCACACCCACAGTTCCTGATTTACTTCTCAGAGTTTGCTTAGGGATGAATTAACCAGGCTAACAGTCCTCAGAACACATGGTGTTCACACACCATGTTCAACACAAATCTACTGTGCCCTGCCCTGCCTCTGCCTTACCCAGAGTCAGAGAAAATACCAGTAAGCCTTGCTGAAAACCTCAGCAGAGTGATCAGGGTGTCTGGCTTACTTCTCTGCCTCTGAAGGAGCAGAGTTGTGATAGAAGTGGAAAATGTGACTGCTGACTGGTGATTGCTATGAAAATTCCTCAGCAGTATTCTAAGACTTCTCTGCAGCGGCTTTTGACTGTAAACCATAAAGCCTCTACCAAAGACACTAATTTATATCACTTGAAATGACAGCTTATATGAATGGAATAAATCCGAGGATTATATGCATTTAGAAGGGAGAAAAAAATGTTTTCTGAAATAAAGTTGCTAAGGAGCATCTACAGTAATAGAAACTGTAATTTTTTAACTAGTGGTAGTCTTTCTAAACTGGACTTCAATTTTTTTTTTTTTAGGAAAAGCACAAAGATCACAGGAAAACATGGTGGTTTGCAACTTTTCTTTAAACAAAAAAAGGTATTTTGTGACTGCACTGTGGAACACCTTGTCAAAAAATGTACTCATCTCCTCTATTAGGAGCAAATCCACCCTAGGAGGTACATTTAGGATTCCTTCATAGCTCAAAAGCGGACAAAGGTAATGTCATTCTATCAAACAATAAAAACATCTTTTGGTGAGAGTGTCTGTACTAGGCTTCATCTCAGAACAGATGATGACAGGTGAGTCAAAGGCACTGTAAGTGGAAATCCTGCCAGACTGTTAGCAGGAGACACAAAGATAGCATTACTGTGTTGTCAGATGTATCAGGCACATGCTACCCTTCTTGTTCTGTCCCACACAGAGGCTCTGTGTGTTCTGAAGTATTGCAGCTCCAGCAAGATATTTACACTCAAACTAATTCCCAACTGAGCATACAGCTGCAGCAGATTTTGGCAGAAAAAAGGATATAAAAATACATAGTAAATCACAAAAAAGTATTTTGCAAATTTTTTAATAATAATAATGATGCTGATTTTTAGAACTGAAACTATACTTCACCCCAAACCTGAGAAATTATTAATTAACTAAACCAACTCCACCGTATCCCTGTAGAGCTATGTAGTAGATGCTGACACAAAAGAAAGTTAAACAGTAAGCCAAGTCTTCAGAGATAGCTGGCCAGTACCATCAGTAACAGACCTTGTGGATGAAGTTCTGCATCCCCTGACTTAAAAGTGAATCCTCAAAAGCTGATTCTTTTGGAGGGAAAAAAGGATACTGTTATAAATAACTTCAGGCATCTATCACAGCTGAGTTGTCCTATATATGCTCTTATCTTTCCCTACTATTACATGAAATTCTACATCCTGATAGGATATCCTAAGTGCTTAAAATACTACATTTTAGATGGTGTGATCTGCTTCCTAACTGGCCTGAATCCTAGTTCCATTAAAGCGGATACACTCTGATAATAAAACTACTGCCAGTTCTGTAACTACTGAAAGGCACTGTATAGCAATGCAATAGCAGTGAAGAGCTTTGGTGTTCATGAAGGCAAGTGCTTGCTGGTTTTTTTAAAAAGACAGAACTACCCTGTCCAAAAGATGTCCACCATTGCTACGAATGTAAACAAGTATGGCTAGATACTTGCCTAGAGTATTCTCACAATTGTACTGCATTGATAACTAGTATATAAAGAGGTAATGCAAATGCATATAACCTTCAAGGACTTTTGTTCTAAAAGTCAGTGTTCAATGTCTATAATTAAAGTCTTGTGTTTTGGAGAATTGTATCAGTTTATCAGTCATTTTGTAAATTCATTGATGCTGGTTCTTCCTTCTTAATACTGCAAAATAGAAATTTACATTTCATAGTAAATGGCAGACTTACAATTATGAGTCCATGGGGGAAGACCTTTAAACCTCTGCTTCCTCTCTGTCCCCCAATCCCTTGCAGAGTTTTCATAAAGGTCTGAGTTGGGCTCGTTAAAAGGAAATAATGTCAAAGGTTATCACTTCCATGGTGTGCATCCTGTTAGTGCTGTCAGTCCACTTGGCAATGTTTAGAATACTAGGGAGCTGCAGAGCATAGCAATTGTGCACAGCTTTATATCTAAGACAAACAGACATGAAGTTATCTCAGTTGTTGAGCTGAGGCACTAATTTAAATTCTTTGTGTGCTATGCTGACCATGGTTTGGTGACAACTCTGAGTGCTATTATAGTATAACGTTTAAGCCTAATTTTACCTTTTGCTTGCTGCTACTCCTGCTTTAGAGCCATTTAATTTACATTTTAAAATACGTGTAAGTTTGACTTACAATATATGACCCCAGGAAAGCAACCAACTATAAGACAAAATCATGATGGATGTCCATCCATCTTCCTGTATGTATCCTGACACAGGTTTGAAGTTTCTGCTTAAACTCTCCTTTACATTCGCAGCTTCATTCCTTGCTTTTCAGAGACAACAGAAAACAGTATTGCAGACCAAAAAAGTAAATGAGAAGCTTTGATAATGAAGAATTTGAGGCTGGGAAAAGTAATGACGCCTGCCCGGCTTCTCTGAAAGATTCCTCTCCTACTTTGTACATCTCCATTTCTGGAACTATACAGACAAATTCCTGACCTTTTATGTCTTTCAACTGGAAACAACATTGTCTGTAACTTCAGTTTTGTCAGCGAGAAAAAAAAATTCAGTAACAATGACCTAGGCTGCATAGTTCAAGATACTTTCCAGCTCCCTTCCCCAAACCTTGAAGAGATATTTCAGTTCTCACTCAAGGCTAGCAGAGCTCAGTTATCTGGCAATTTGTTTGTGTTTAACATATCAAACACTGAAGATTTCCTAATGCAATTTTAATACTAAGTTGAAGGAAATATTATTTATAGCCAGGAACTGAACTGCTGCATGCAGGAAGGAAAGAAGTGTCACCTAGAAAGGCTGCAGTGACCATCCAGTAAAAAGACAGTAATTTTAAACTTGCTGCTAAAACATGCATGTTTTCACTCCACTTTTCCTCAGCTATCTTAATTTCCAAATTAATTTCCAAATCCCACCACAGATATTTTCTCTAGCTACAGCAATGATTTCTGTACCTTACAAACTTACAAAGGTTATGATAGTGACCTGTGACTCATGTGGTGTTTACATGTGGATGAGATTCCTGGGGACACAGACCTTTCCAATCATACATGTTCTATCAGTGCTGGGGGAGACACTTCCAGCCACTGTTAAACTAGCTAGTAATTGTAGCTCGTTTACTCCTCTCCTTCCCTGGTGCTTAACTAAATGCTGCCCTGACTTCAAACAACTTCCAATGAGGGGCTATAATGCAAAAAGTTCAGATTAATCTAAACAGTTCAGCTAATAGAAGACTAATGCCTACCTGTGTGAGGTCAACATCTCTCTCAGACTGTACATCCACCAATCTGTTGAAGATGGTCACACATACATGGTTAGATCGCCTTTTCCAAGAATATGTTTGCTGTTCCAGAACTCTTGCTGTCAGCTGCCTACTTAGAATCATGGAATCATTTAGGCTGGAAAAAATCCTTATGATCAAGTCCAACCACTAACCTTACACTGCCAAGTCAACTACTAAACCATATCCCCAAATGCCAGATCTATACATCTTTTAAATACTTCCAGAGATCGTGATTTCACCACTTGCCTGGGCAGTTTGTTCCAGTGCTTGACAACCCTTTCAGAGAAGAAATTTTCCCCAATATCCAATCTAAACCTCCCCTGTCACAACTCCTCTTGTTCTTGGCTTGTTACTTGGGAGAAGAGACCAACTTCCACCTTGCTACAATCATCTTTCAGGTAATTGTAAAGATAAGGTCCCTTAGCCTCGTTTTCTCCAGACTAAACAATTCCAGTTCCCTCAGCATCTGCTCATCAGACTCAACAGCTATGTTGCCCTTTTCTGGACATGCTCCAGCGCCTCAGTGTCTTTCTTGTTGTGAGGGCTTCAAAACCAAACACAGGACTAGAGATGCAGCCTTACCAGTGCCAAGTACAGGGGAACAATGACTGCCCTGGTCCTGCTGGCCACGCTATTCCTGATTCAAACCAAGATGCCATTGGCCTTCTTGGCCACCTGAGCAACTACTGGCTCATGCTCAGACTCTGCTGACCAATACCCCAGGTTCTTTTANGCCTCGTTTTCTCCAGACTAAACAATTCCAGTTCCCTCAGCATCTGCTCATCAGACTCAACAGCTATGTTGCCCTTTTCTGGACATGCTCCAGCGCCTCAGTGTCTTTCTTGTTGTGAGGGCTTCAAAACCAAACACAGGACTAGAGATGCAGCCTTACCAGTGCCAAGTACAGGGGAACAATGACTGCCCTGGTCCTGCTGGCCACGCTATTCCTGATTCAAACCAAGATGCCATTGGCCTTCTTGGCCACCTGAGCAACTACTGGCTCATGCTCAGACTCTGCTGACCAATACCCCAGGTTCTTTTATGTCAGGCAGCTTCCCAGCCACTCTTCCACCAGCCTGTAGTGCTGCAGGGGCTTGGNGACTGAAGTGCAGGACCCAGAACGTTGCCTTGTTGCACTTCACAAATTGGCCCATTAATCCAGCCTGTCCAGATCCATCTTGCTTCCCTTCAGCTGATCAACACTCTCACCCAACTTGCTGCCATCTGCAAACTGAATGAGGGTGCACTCAATCCCCTTGTCCAGGTTATTTATTGATACAGATATTAAACAGAACTGGCCCCACTACTCAGCCCTGGGGAATATCAGTGGTTGCCGGCCATCAGTTGAATTTAACTCGATTCCTCATCACTCTCTGGCCTTGGCCATCCAGCCATTTTTTTACCCAGTGAACTGTGCACCCATCTGATCCACGAGCAGCCAGTTTCTCCAGAAGAATGCTGCAGGAAACAATGTCAAAGGTTGTTCTGTACGTGCCACATGATGGCACTCAAGATAATCTGGTCCTTGACCTTCCCTGGCACAGAGGTGAGTCTGACAGGTCTATAGTTCCCCAGATGCTTCTTCTGATCCTTCTTGTAGATGGGCATCTCATTTGCTAACTTGCAGTCAACTAGGACCTGGTCTGTCTAACCAGAACTGCGGGTAAATCATTGACAGTGGTGAGCTCTTGCACCAGCTCCCTCAGTACCTTTGTGCAGATCCCAGTTGTCCACACAGTGACTAAGTGGTGCAGCATGTCACTGACCACTTCCCCTTCGATTATGGGGTTTCATTAATTTTCCTGTTCCTGTCTTCCAGTTCAGAGGGCTGTGTACCCAGAGAACAACGGGTCTTGTTATTCAAGACTGAGGCAAAAAAGGTATTAAACCTCATCCTTTTCCTCATCCTTTGTCATTATCTTTTCCTCTGCATCCAATAAAAGATGGAGGCTACCCTTAACCCTCCTTTTACTGTTAATGTAGGTTCAGAAACATTTTTATTGCCTTTTACTGCAGGAGCCAAATTGAGTTCTAGTTGGGCTTTGTTGCTTCCAATTTTCTCACTGCATAACTTCATGACATCCTTGTACTTCTCCTGAGTATTCTGCCAGTAGTCTCCCAAAGATGACAAACTCTTTTTTTTCTCTTGAGTTCCAGCCAAAGCTTCCTGTTCAGCCAGTCTGGGCTTCTTCCCTTAGTATTTCAAGCAGAAAAAATCACTAGTTTAGCTGGCACAGGATATGGTCTTCCTCACCCCTACAAGGACCAATGCAGCTTCATGCGTTTGGTGTCTTACTGACAATTAAAGAAAGCTGGGATATTACAATAGCCAAAGTCAAAGCTCCAGTTTCACTTGCTCCATCCACTGTGTGTATGAGCATTACAGGTGGATAGGATTTGATACTGGCTGCCAGTGGCATGTGAAAAATATCAGCAAGTACCTGTAAGACTGGAAGGTCTTTTGATAGATGAACAGCTTTGATTGTTTGACATAACCATTTACAAGTGCTTGCTATCTTTCAAAAGTTTTATGCCAGCTTCTGCCAATATTTATGCCAAATTCTGCCAAAATTTATTTACATTTTGAAGTTATTGAAAATATGTGATAGGGTGTTTATGAAAAGCTTGTCTTCTCTGAAACGCACACGTGAAAATATTCTTGCTCATTTCTGAATCTGTGCCTGGCTACTGGTTACCACAATCTATATCCATCCAGTCTAGGTCTCCTAAATAGGAGCCTAGATAGACTCATCTCTTTCTCACTCCCAGACTGTTAATGCTCTGCACACAACTAATATAATAATGAGCTTTACTAAATACTGGAATTAAGCAATTACATTAAAAGGCTGTAAAATATTAAGTGACCAATCCTTTCAAGTGGTCACTTTGCAATGGAAGCAGCAGATACTTTGGCTAACCTAAAGGGATGTGACATAACTCTGGTATTACTCCTTGACAACTGAGGCAACTTGGTTTCTGTAGGAAGAATATCTCCTCTGGGCCTAGAAATGGCCTGAAATCAAAAAAAGTGGCCGGAGTTTTGATTTTTTCTTATCTTGCAGCAGCATTTTATTTCACTGTACTGAAATGTTGTTGTCTATGCTTTAGAGCCAGGAAGAGTGAAGTATGTTCTCTAAAAATTTCCCTGCAAATTAGTAGTATTCCTCCCTATGAATGGTCTGTTTCTCCAGAGACAGTATTTGACAGAATTTGGAGCTTCACTTACAGACAAAGAACTGTTCATATGATTTGATCATTGTTCTTAAAACTGCAGTATTTCATTCTATATCTTTCAACTCACAGACCAGTCAGCATTAATGCAGTTTCCTTTTTTTGAATGCATTTGCATGCTCTGTTGTTGACTAAACAGCTGACAAAACAAGGATTTGCATCCTATCTGCCAGAGCAGAAACAGATCAACAGTTTTGATATCTTCACAAAACAGATGCTCTCAAGTATTTTTCCATAAAATCAGCTAATTAACTGCTTTAATTATTAAAAAACCCCTCTATTGAAAAATTACATGTACAACTGACTAACCACAGAATATCCTAAAATGAGTATTCAAGTCTTTCTTCTTGACACTAGCAAATAACAAGTTCCTGAGAAAAGATGCCTGCTATCTGACAAGAAAACAATAAAAAAAACCCCTACCAAGTAAAACTTCTTGCTCATTCCTGAGTTAATTCTATTGACATGAATTTAATGAGTGCTGTTTACTTGCCAGAAAATTAAACAAATAACAAGCACCACTTTAGCAAATCACTAGCTGGTTTAAGTGTTTTTCATGAATTAATCTTTCTTTGTATAAATGTAAGACAGTAAAAAAAGGAGATCTTGAAACCAGTAATGACATCTGTGAACTCCTTCTGTGTGTTCTGCAATGGCAAAACACTGCCAGGGACTATGGCAAAGGAGAGGGTTGCCATGCTGACCAGCAAAACAGCCCTCTGAAATGGCACGCTGACCCACTTTCAACTACCAGCTCTTGCTGGCCCTTTGTTGAGTGAAAGATTTTTTCAGGTTTTTGCTGTTTTTCACCCTTTCAGTTCTCATTTCTACAGGGGCAAACCTGTCTTTCTCTTTATTCTCATTTTCCTCTTTCTCAGCTAGTATGCATTGAAGAAAGGGAAATTGTTTCTTGTGACTGTCTGCTTTAGATAATTAAAAAAAAAAGTCTTCCATCCCTTCCCTTCTTAAGAACACGCTGTGGAAGAAACATGGATTTTGTTATCAACAAAATTATGATACAATTCCTTAAGGAACTCAGTCTGATCAGAGTAGTTCATCTATGAAAAAACCATACTTTAACTGTTACTCTTGGCGATAGTGAAGGATAATAGTATAATATTACACTAAATATTGCCACGTGCAATAAGAAAACCTGTTTTAGTCTTGCCAGCAGCGGTGTGCAAATCCCCTTTTGAATTCAGGTTCGGATGTCATGATTTAATCTAAATCTTTTCCTTCTCCTTTTTCCAAAACCAACAGAAGTTTAAAGAGAGCTGTATTTTTATTGGAACCATGTGCTCAGCCTAAGTTGCCAAAATAATTTAGCTAAAACTAGTGCTTTCATTTGGGTTAAGGTTGATTCCTGAGCTGTACAGAGGTCAAGGCAGTTAGCTTGTCTTCCCCTTTTTCAATTTCACCATAGAGTCTGCAGCGGAGTTCTGCCAGTTCAAGTTGTTTTTCCTGAATCTAAGTTACCCATTTGAGCTTATCTATGTTTGTGACTTTCCACAAGTGGAGAAGAAACCTTTTTTCATCCCTTCTCCTTACTATATATATATATGTTACAATGCATAGACAAATGTGTGGCTCCAAGGTTCAGAATAAGCAGGCTCCAGTGGGTCAACAGTGCAAGTCCTGCTGCCAGTGTAGCTACTGCTGGTGGGTTAGTGTGACCAGTCTTTTGATAATGAGTGACAGCTGCTGTGAAATGACTCACAAGGTGTTTGCCTCTCTTGAGCAACAAGTGGAAAAACATAAAATTATAGAATTTTGGAAGTAAGCTATGAAAAAAAAAGCTCTGCTTTATATTACTTGAAAAGTGTTCTTTGACCTTCGTGTAGTTTCAATAAACTTATGATACAGTCACAATCTCCTGACGAAACTTTTTAAAACCTGGGAGATGTTTCACAACAACAAATACTGTCATGTTGCAATTAAGGAAGTATCTATTTATCACAATTTAAGTGTTTTGTGAGTGGGCATGCACTTGTAAATGGGACAAAATCAGGCCCTTGAACATCAGAACCTTCACATGATTAGGGGGTTCAAATCAAATATCCATTTCTAAATATATCCTCTGTAGTTAGAGACTTGTTTGGATCCAAAAATGAAAAGGTTTTTTTTTGTTTTGGTTCCTATTCCATTGCAGCAAAAATGTCATAGGTCAGAATTATATATTGAAGATGCTCTATGGTAGCAGTGCCTTGATCTGAAATAGATTAAATAAAGGCTTCAGTTTTAAAGTAAAACCAGGTTGAAGATTTGATAACTCTAGTATATTACATTTTTCTCTCAGGACATCCTGGCACAAAACAGATTAAATCTCATCTTATAAGAAATATTTCAGTCTTGGATGGAATTCTTATAAAAAGAAAACCAGAAATAAGCCATTCCAAGGTTTTGTTTAGATGCAACACAAACTGAAAGCAGTAAGAATGTAGTGAATAGGAATCAGAAGATAATTTGTCTTGAAATAAAACATTGTACAGATTCAAGGTTCCATTTTAACCCACCCTGAAAATACATTTCCTATTTAATGGCACAAGTGTTTACCTCTGCTTGCATCACAAAAGTGAAAACATGTTTTTAAGATGTAGCTTTTATCAAATTTACAAGACTGTACAAAATTTTAGAAATCTACACAACAGGTGACTCAGTAATGGTTATCTGTCTCATTAAAAGTCATGACAGCTCAAGATTCCATTTTATCCTCAATCTGACAGAAATCTTATATATAAATAATATAGGGTTGATCATACAAAAAAGAAAATTGAAAATACTGTTTTGTCATTTTAAATCAAAATTGTCAATAATTCTGAATGAAAACACGGTTGGAATTCAGAAAATTCTGCATCTTCAACTGTACTCTATTTTATCAGAATACTATAAAAAGAATTAAACACAACTAATTTACTTAGTTTTCTGGCAGCAGTGCATGCTATGTGACTGAAAGGGACTAAATAGACCTGGCCAATGCTTTTTGCAGCTGACAGTTTCGTGGTTTAGTCATTCTAAAAGGTTTTCCTTGTATAAGAGAAGATAGGCCCCTTCAGACCAACACCGAAAGGTCTCCAAACTATGCACAGCATAGGGTCAAACAAAAATATCAAATAATAGGTTGCTTGTGATGGCAAATAAGAAAGAAAGCTCTCACCCTTATAACCAGCTGCATTGGTTTTCCAGTCATTAGCATTCAGATGTCCTGCACGTGAAGTCCTGACAATAATGTGCTGTATGTCTCTCCAGGTCAGAAATGGGCTATGAAACAGGGGAAAGACAAAGTCACAGATCAGACATATTTTACCAGGACGTAGAGATACAAGGTCATGTAAGCTGAAAAGTATCCAAAGCAAAACAACTCTCATTTATCTTCTCTACTCTCCTTTGCTCCACTCAAAAGAACATGTTCCATATTTACAGAAAAACGATATGAAATTATTTATAAAACTGTGAGGTTTGCCATAAGCAGACTGTAACAATATATAATAATATTCTATTATATGAAACTTACGGGAAGATGAATGAATACATTTCACACAGATGCAATTTTTATGACCACCAACTACTGTATCTTAATCAGTGCAAAATAGAAGAAATCAAACTTCTGGCTTGCTGAAAAGCTCTACTAAATCTCACTAAATGCTAACTCTAACTGGAAATTCCTTTAGACTTTCAATTCCTATTGAAGCTATTCCAGGTGTATCTGTTGTTAATTATTTGTCTACTATCCCTGGTGTTGGAATTCCCTGAGACTCTATGAGTATTTTTCAGGAAAGCCAAGCAGTTCAACAGTTGGAGAGTTACAAAGCAAGGGCCTGATTGCACAGATGTGTATTCCTTTAAGGGGTTCCTAATAACCTGTCCACCCAGAAGGTGAAAGAAGATGCTGTCTGTATCCTCACTGTGACATTAATACACATTTATCTTCTAGGACTAGGGCAAATCTTCAGGGATTTCCTGTTTCTTCTACACCTACAACTAGGAGAATTTCTTTCCTTAGAAGATGAACTAAAGGTGCCATCATTCGGCTATTTTTTCTTTCTCCTTCCAATTTTTCAGTTTTTCTATTATCTGCAAGAAGATGAATAGTATTCTCTTTAAAAATGCAGTTTAGTAGAGGGAACGATAAACTGAGCCACTCAATAATGAAGAGGAAAAGAGTATTGTGCTGCAGAACACCAGCCATTAAGTATCATTCTCAGAGCATCATTATCTGCCCCTATTGCACACGCTGCCACAATTCCCCTCAGTTGAAGACAGATTAGAACAAAGTTTATCAGACCCAGAAGCGGCTGCCCAGGACTATGCAGTCATTGAAAACCTGGGAAACCTTGGTTCTTACACCAGATTCTTAACATGTTTAAATATTCTGTTATATTTAATGAGAGCTGATGCCTTCTGTCCCTGAGCATTTTTAAAAACACAAATATGCCCAAAGGTACTTTTTTTTTTTTTCTTATGCTGCACTTTCTCACACTAGACTGTTGGATTAGAATGACAGTGATTGTTTATCCAGCTGAGCTGGTAAAAATCACCAAAAAAAGATAGAAAAAAAAGTCATGGAATGTAAAGCACATTAAGAGTTTGTAAGATAGGGTACGCTTGTACAGTCATGTAACACCCTATAGCTTTTTTAACAACATAGCATTTGCCTGCACAACATCATTTTTATCAACTTCTGGCTCTACTTTGTAACATTCAGTTTATATCCATGCAGCGTCTCCACAGTGTCTGCAATGCATCCTAATCTCCTCGTGAGTCAGTACTGGAAGGCTTTGCCATAGAATCTACAGCCACAGGATCATAGAATGGTTTGGGCTGGACCTACCTTTAAATGTTATCTAGCCCAAGTCCCCAGAAATCAGCAGGGACATCTTCAACCAGATCGGGTTGCTCAGAACATAGTCTGAACTGACCTTGAATGTTTCCAGGCATGGGGCATCCACCACCTCTGAGAGCAATCTATTTCAGTGTTTTACCACCTTCATTGTAAAAGAAAAAAAAAATCCATCTTTTGCATTATCTTTATATTGGTTTTTAGGTTAAAATTCAGACAAGTTGTGATAGGACATGATGGAAGTATTCCTTTGGATGAACAGTGGGCTAGGTGGCCATACATCCACCAGCAGCAGTGTTCTGGTGTACCTGTGTCAAATCTGCAGTGCACACAGCAGTGAAGACTGCAGAGCCTACAGAGTATTGCATTTTTCCCAGAGATAAAAAACTTGCAAGTGACAAAAATCAAACAAATAATGGCCTAACTGCAGGCTGATAATGATGCAATTCGGAGGAGAAAACCCCTGAGAGGAAAGTATCTGAATTACATCCTTTATTGTGTCTTTTCCAAAGGAAGAATGAAATGAGACTGTCCAAAAAAGAGTGCACAGTCTGCTCAATAACAGCATGGAAGTAACAGCATTAAAACCTTAGGTTAGTTGCCACTTTTAGAACCAGCTTGACTGTGCAGGTGGAAAAAGCTTACATCATCTTAAGTTAATGCATGAAGCTATGATTAGCATGGTACCCAGGCTATGGATTTGACCTATCTTCCACATTTCAGAAGACTGACCACAAGGACACTGCAAACCAGTGAAACTGCTCCTCCTCCACCTTCCTCATTTTCTTCCTGCAATGAACTGACAGGAAAAAGTAGATGGGATGCCTGCTTTCAAGGTGAACAGCCAGCAGCACCTCTAAGAGTAACTTCAGAGACTAGCCTCTAAAAGCTGACTCTGGAAAACACTTGGAGAGCCAAGAAACTACAGGGGATAAAGCTGCCACACACACATAAGTCCCAACTGAGAAAATGCCAACTGAGACTTTTGAAAAGCTTATACAAGTTAAAGGCATTGCCCTGGCACCAGAACAACAGCTATCCACTTGTTTTATTTCTAGCTGTTGTTCCAAAGTGCAGACACAGAGAAACTCAATGAGAAAGTTAAAAACCATCAGAATCAAACACGATTTGTTTTTATATCAATTTTAAATTTTAGATCTAGTCTGAGTTTTAAAAATGTCTGAATGGAATTGTCTTAAAATCTTTTAAAGCAAGTTAAATGAAAAATTTCAGTCTGAATGATTATCCTTCAGCAAATTTATATGTAACTGAAAACAGGAACTTAAAATGGGAACCAAAGTACACCCAAGTCAACGTCAATATAATAACTGAAATTTCCTAAGTGGCATAGGTGGTTAAAGCTCAAGCAAAACACAGGTTCTAAGTGAAACATTTATTAATGGTTATGTTTTTCAAATACTTCAATATTAAGAGCAAACTACTCCAAAAATGCAAAATTCAGAAAGAGATTTCTAACTCACATGGTCTAACATACCTTTCTAGAACAAGCAGTCCATCAATGGAGCAAAGACCTGGCTAAAGATGATGCACTTAAATGATAACCTCTCCTCTTGCACTCAAAGTCTATAGAGATCACTTGACAGCACTTCTTCAGTTCACCTCAGCTGTCTCATAACTTTTAACCTCTGACTATATTTATGAAAAACAAAGCCCTCATTAATACAGAATTATGTTCTCTGTATCCAAAATTGTATTTTGCCACACAGTACACTACTCTTTTTCTTTCTGTAAGAAAATCAATCAATATGGGAAGCATGCAAATATCTTTTCAATTCCTTTTCAATCCAAAGTATCTACCTCTGACACTATCAACCCCTTACAATGTGAACTCCATTTTCCTTTAGTCTCAGTGATTACACTTGGTGGTAACTGCCTTTTACAGGAATGTGGTACATTGTCACTTTTCAGAATGGATCACTAGCATCAGAATTCACTGAAATTCTTTATTTCTTCCCAGCACTACCTTATTCTAGCCTTGGTTTCATGTCACAAAAGACAAATGCAGGAAAGACATAGACCTGTTGGAGCAAGTCCAGAGGGGGCCACCAAAACAATTAGAGGGATAAAGCACCTCTCCTATGAGGAAAAGCTACTCTCTGAGAGACACTAGGTTTATATTAGATCTTTACCGGGAGGGTGGTGGTAAAGCACTGGAACAGGTTGCCTAGAGAAGTTGTGGATCTCCCACAAGGCCAGACTGGATGGGGCTCGGAGCAAGCTGGTCTAGTGAAAGGTGTCTCTGTCCATGGCAGGGGGTTTGGAACCAGATGATCTTTAAGGTCTCCTCCAACCCAAATATGGTTCTGTGATTCTATATCACTCATGTGAAGAAAACAGATTCTCTCCAATGCTATACCACTGAGTATACCACACAGAAGAAAGGTAGCAAACTAATACTTCCATTTCAGTTGCTGCTTCTTACTCCTGAAACTAGTTTGTATACCATGTGTTCGAAAATATGCATTGGCTTACAGACAGGAACATGTAGTTCAGTTGGGGATATATAATGTATTCTTCTGTCAGCAACATAACTGTTTTCTTAAAATTTAGCTTCTTCAAAGTAACATGGCACAATGGTCTCTAGAACACGAGGCTACTGTCTCTCCTGACTCTGATTTACCCCAGTCCCAAATTCAAACTTTTCATCAACGAGAAAAAGTATTTCTGCTATCAGCAGTAGGTGGTACTATGCAATGCCAATAGTTTGCTTTTAGAAGAAACTTGCTGTCTCTGTTGACTAAATTGATTATATTTGTTTTGTTGTTAACAATTAGAAAAATTTGACATTATGTAATGACCAAAAAGTGCAATACACAAGCAAGATTTATTCATAGAGCCTGATCAAGGTTCACTAGATATACTGGGAAACATCAACTGGGCACAACTGGGAAACAATTAACAACCAGAATATCATAAGAAAACTGCAGAATGTGAGAATTAACAGATGTCTTTGTGTTATAGTTGTTGCATATCTACAACTCCGTATTGCACCCTCAGGGATTCCAAACAGGCAGTCAGAACCTCAATTACAATTCTTTGATTCATGAAGGAAAATAAAACATGCCACCTTGATACTCAAATGTTGGATCAAAAGTAATAAAAATGTGTTCACATCATGCATAACACCATCCTCAAACAATTTGTTACCAGGATTTCAGATGAAGATGCAGTTGGACAAAATGGCTAAGTGGAGGGTTCAAACCAGTAAGCAGGTAAGAGATCCTTCATCAACTATTTGCCAATCCTACCATATGGGGCTTGTCAAAGACAGGAAGTGGAAGGTTGCAGTGTAAATCTGTCTTGATCTTTTTCTTTTGGTTGAATGTGCCTTTGCATGCGAGTCGAAGCAACCTCTTGGCTGTTCTAACTCATATCCTGATATCTCCCAGAAATAGAACTTGGCTACTGGGGAAAACCGATCTCCATAGGCTCAAAACCCTTTCACAGTATAAACTGCTGTGTTTTCCAGCACAAAGCAGAATGAAACTATACGTTATTACAAACATAGTCAAGAAGTGCTCAGGACGAAGTGCTCCAATTTTTAAGCAGCTTGCTGTACAAAGAATGTAATTAACCTTGCAAACCCCCCTTCAAACTTGTCTTTTTAAAAAATCTCATTTGAAAACTTATGGCCATTAGCAGAAGTAGTAATAGGGAATCTAAGGAAGAATCTATGAAAATGCACACTCTGTTTGAATGCGAACTAGTTCCAGTAAGCAGTTACACGAAGCCACAATATCCTGTGTCCTTTATATCTGATTTTTAAAGTATCGCAGAAAATACTTTGATGGCTTCAAAACTTCTTTTTGCATACGTCAATTCCTAACATTTAGTTAGGGTCATCTAAATTGGCAGGTATCACAGGTGAAAAATACAACTTGAAATTTCAAATCACACAAGTAAGAATTACCATTCAGAAACTTCATAAACAATCTGAACAGATTCCATACAAACAAATCCCAGACATTAAAATTTATTATATCACAATATCATCTCCTTGCAATATTAAAGGCTGTACTTCATAATCTGTAATGTCACAGGACTGAAGATTTCTCCAAACTGGAGAAGAAAACCAGCACGGGAAACCAGGAAATATTTTTCTTCCTAGTTTCTCTCTTCTTTTTAATTGTCTTTATTTTTTTTTCCTCTTTTCTTTAATGGTTGTGATCAGCAGCAGCATCAGATTTTAAGTACACATAATAGAGAAAAGTTAGTGAATGGAATACAAATGAATAAAGCCCACATTTATGATATTATTAACATAATTCCTTTGGATCTACTCAAATATACAGGCTAAGATCTAGAAACAAACCCCTTCATATAATGAAATGGAACAAAATCTAAAAGGAAGCACAATCAACATATTTTCACTCTGAAACTCCTGTTAGCACTTTTAGTAGAGTACTACAGATACAAAACAGTTATTAGGGTATTTAGTCACTAGAAAATTTGTTTCCATCACCACATATGAAGCTTTAATACAGTCTTGTCTTTATGTCTATTATAGCAACTATTAGTTTGGAAAAAAAAAATTGTCACCCACAGGTACTAATACAGATTTCCCACTGGTAGAGTCACCAAAGGTCACAGAGAAAAAAGGGTAAGCTTCTTGGTGTGTTTTAAGATGTCACAATCAGAAACAGCCTGGTTGTAGGTCTTGTGTGACATATTTTTAAACTTTCAACTAAAATTTTAAGAAGTCAATTACAACCAATTTCAGTTCATTAAGAAATAGTGAGAAAAAACTTCCAGCAAAATGAAATGTATACACACGCAATCTTATCCGCATTTGCAGACTGTTTGGAATGAATTTAAGGATTTAAAAACTGAGATTAAGAAGATATTTAAAAGTTTAAAAAACCCCACAATAACATTGCATTAACTTTTCAAAATGCCTTTGTTTCTAATGACTGCATTAAGAAAACATAATCACAATGACAGAAGTGCTGCTCTACTTAAGATTATGTCAGGTCTTCAATTACAAACTCTTTTTCTCATGATCATAATTCAACAGCAAAAAGTATTCTGTGTTGAGTATTGGGTCAAGGTGTCTTCAAAAAAGTAACATGAAAGATGGAAACATAATTCTAGTGTTATGAACTACATACAATTTTAAATTACTATTGTGTGCAAAATTTTTCCTTCCTTCAAAGAAACTGGCTGACCCTAGAGGAAACCAGTTTTCTTCAGAATTTAATAGACTCAGTCTCCTAAAACTTGGAAAGACTGGACTTTAAGTAGGATTTTGGGTGGAGCATTCCATCTTAAACCTGCAAATATTATCCAACAGAGCACAAAGTAATGCAAAAGGTTTTGAAATAGAGATTTACCTGAACATCTCCCATATTTCTGCTGCTCCATGAAGCACATTAGAGATATATATTAGGCATAAAGAACAAAACCATGCAGTTGAGAAAATGCATGTAAGACACAAAATTTTCTGAGCTAAAGATAAAAGGACTATGGAGCTACACTATTCATGGTGTTTAGAGCTGAGGAACTTGACCCATGTTAAAAAATAGACTCGTGTCAGCACGCAGAAGTTGAGAATTTTTATTTTTCATACTATATTAAATTATGTTCAGGTTAACCTAACACCTCTCAAACCTCTTTCAATGTTCAAGAACAGACATTGCTAAGAGGAGTCTGATAAATGGAGGAGGTGACCTGCAGTACGCTGCAGAGTACAGCAGATCTAGGCAGCCTTGTGAGCGTACTGTAAGACATTGTGAGGATGCTATACATCATTTAATGGAAACCACCTGTGCTCAGCATTGTTTCAGGTTACTTCAACACTGAGTACTCTGTCAGAATCTCCACAGTGTCAGTTTTCCTGCATGTGAAGTAAGCATGGAAATCTTTCCTACCCTTGGAAGGTTACTGCGAATTATGACAACAAAGTTTCCAAAGTACTTTGTGATGTCTGTATGGAGGAATGAGAAATATCTTCCTGTTTGCCCAATTTTTTTTTCAGAGCATAACTCCAATCTTACTTTGCTTCCAGTGCCAGGGCAATGATGCCTGCAGCCATAGGTGCAGAGGCTGAGGTTCCAGTATGGCTGTCTGTGCAACGCTGCCTCAGGTCTGTGGTGATCTGGAAGAAATCGAATATGTGAAATTTAGAACACAACTTCAGAAATCAGAGCAGGTTTCATTTGCTTGAATGAGTCACATGTTTGTGGAGGGTATTTTCTTCTTCCACTGCAAGGAAAGGTAAAAAAGAGGTGTCTGAATACATGATGTTAGATGTTCTGAACTTGAAGTCACTTGTGAACTTAGAGAGTGTTCTCTATACTGCTCCATGGCATGATCAACAAAAGACACTTTTGAATTAGAAAAACATGCAGAGGGGTTTGAAACCACACAGTTAGAAGTGTGCCCTTCTATTTGGATTTGCAGAGGACTTTCCCTGCAAGAATCTCAAAGTGCTTTACAACCAGGAAGGAATTAAATCTTACAGTGCTACCTATATACAGACTGCTTATGCCCATTTTAGAGACTATAAAGAGGTATGGAGGGATTTATTAGGTTGCCTGAAATCACACTGGAAGTATGTGACAGAAGAGAATGCAGTTGGGCTCATGCCAAGTACCACGTTTAATCCTTCATCCACTCCCTATGCAATAAATCACATGAAATTAAGCAGTAATTCACTGGAAGATCCCGATGTAAACACAAATTTGGCCCAGTCATCACCAGTGAATTAGATATTTTCAGTTTTAAATTGTTATGTAGTATGTATAGATAATTGTATGTTGCCATGTATTTTCATATGTAATTTTAGTGGATGTATAAACTGTAATGTGCAATACCAACTAGAGGCACAGTCTTCTACTTAGTGTTAGGATGTTTCTACCCAATAATGAATTTTAGACAGACGCTTTCTGTAAGACAGTTAATCACGCACAAAAATGTGTTTATTCTAAATCCTGCTTCTTTCAGGCAATGGTAATCTAAAGTGATTCTACTCTATGCTTGTCTTCCTGAAGAAGTGGTTCTTAGCAAGAGCAAGGCAGTAGAGATTAAGATGTCACTACTACCTAGCAGAAGCTCAAGCAAAACCCATGCAGACTTGAGAACAGTTGTTGACAGCAGTCTACAGCATGGTAACCTCCATGAAGGTGAATGACCTGTGACACCAAAATTTATTCTCAGAATTTCAGTCACTGCAAGATATAAAATATCTGCCTGAGGGGCAGAGGAGAAGTTGCTTACATAACTTTTTATCTAAGCACATGGAATTATTGTGTTCTAATTCACCAATATCGTACTTCATTTCCAACACAGATTTGCACAAAGATGGAGAAGGAGAGGATTGGAGGAACAAAAAATCACAAAAAAGCACAGGGCATGTAAAAATGCCTGTCTAGCTTTGAAGCCTCAAGATACATGAAATATGATCTGGAAAACCAGCTGCATCTCATCTAGGTAGAATATAAGCACATTGCATGATTTGTATAAGGCTGCTGAAAACTCTCACATGTAAGCATATGCAAGTTAACACAAGACATTTCTAACAGAAAAGAAGCTAACAGCACCAAGAAAATTATTGTTGAAAACAAGCAGGGAGGAAATGAAACAATATCGAAGCTTCTAGAAACTGAAAAAGATGAAAGCATTTATAATGTCAGATCCTTAAATTAGTCAACTCACCAGAGGCCAGATTTCTTGATTAATGAAGTCTAGGAAGAACCTTTTCCCCCCCTATTATTTTTCTTCATAAATGCACACCTTTAATAATTTCTTTTATCTGTCATCAGCTAGAAGTTGGAACCTCATAAACAAAATGTTTGTGTAATTTCCTTCTCTCTTGTCCTCTTGCCTATTGACTGTCTATTCATTAAGACAATGAAAATTAATGGCATTGGGAAAAGCTTTATGCACAGAAATTGCATAAATGCTGTGACAATAGTAAGAAATGAAACTGCAGCAGGAACAGCCTGAACACTACATTGCCTATATGCGCAACTTCAAGTAGTGATTTTGCAGGTGGGATTAACATGTCCAAGTACTAGACAATGCCATGCACCCAGAGACATATGAGATCCAGGTATACCATTTGGAAAATACTGGTCAGTGCTGTGGCGAGAACCAGAAGGAAGGCCAGGAAAAAGTGAGGATGAAAAAGAGATTAATACATGCTTGTGTATTTTGTATCCTGGTGCTTTGTGCCCTGCATAAAAGTGGTGCAGCAGGTACTTTCCTTGGAAAGGATTTTACCATCCTGCAGCTATAGATATCAAGTACAGTAAACCACGACATCTCTTTATTTGGCAACATTGTCCCTCATGTTCTAAGTGGATGCTGTGACAGCAATTTGAACTACTGACCATTCTCTCTCTTTCAGCAGATATTTCAGCTGAAAATGTGTTGAAAAAGCTTTGTAAGTGTAAATCCCATCTGAGCTATTTCAAAGGAAAGTTACTGACAGGAGCTGAGATGCTTAGGTGTAAATTACCTCCAAGATCCAAAGCATGTTTGTCAGCACTATGGATTCCCTGTCAGAGAACTGTTGCATTCACCCCAAGAAAAAAAGAGTACACAACCACCAAGAGGTGAGCAAATTTCAAGAAGAAAAACGGTGCCCTAAATTCCTGAACAACATAAGAACAACATCATTCATCACAATAAAAGGATGTGATGTTTGATAGCACTATGAAGCTTCTATTAGTGTATATAAGCAGTCATTCTGACTGCAGGTGGTGAGAAGGGGAAATTTTTTAACCTTTCATTGAGTACAACATATGTGTATGCTTCAAGTGCCTTTAATAACTGCTGATCTGCGAAAATGCTGATCCAACTGCCCAAGAAAAGTCCATATGATATTTCTAGGGCTATGAGTTATAACAACTTCTAGATCAGTTGAATCAACTAGGTTTCATTGAAGACAATGACAATGTTCCTGGTACTAGCCTAGTTTAATCAACATGAAATTAGCAATGTCAGACAGACACTGTGATGAAAGGCAGACAGAAATTATAAAAATCACCTCAATGCCCTGTAATATTTCTCATATGCAGTAGTCCAAAGCTCTCAGAAAAACTAGGCATTTATTAAAGGAAAAAAATCTAGACACACTGTAATGGTTTTATAGAAGCAACTTACTCTGAGCAACTTGCTCTCTGAAGGAGATGCCATTTTCTGTACAGTCATTATTAAGGTTGCATCGTCAATCTTTCCACAGTTTCATCAACAGGGAAATTAATGAATAAAGTAAAAAAATGAGATTTCTCTTAGCAAGGAACATGCTCACGCATCCTCTCCCAAGCCTCTGCATTTCTTGCTATTTCATATAATGAAACTATGACATGAGTTTCTGAACCAATTGAATAATTTTTACCTTCTGCTACAGTCCTTCAAGACACATCGATTTCTATGAATCTGTGTCCCTAGAAATACAAGATTTTAACAAAAATCTATCATACATTCTACACACCTTATGTATCTATATGTATCTATCTTATGTATGTACCCAGAACTGAAGGTGCCACATTGTGTCCTGTGTGTATCTTGTGCATATCTTGATAACCTAAGTGAGTTTCTGAAGCAGAGCAGGCTTTTTTGTTTTACAAACTGACAGAAGATGGAATGGGTTTTTTTTTCTGTTTCAGTTTTAAGTTCTGCTTAGAGTAGAAGTTTACCAGCAAGAAGAGAAAGAAAATCAACAGATGAACTGGTATTTATTAGCAGACAAGAAAATAGGTGGAACATTAAGCAGACAGGTTATTTTCAGGAGGTAAGTCATATAACAGGCCAATAAATTGGATCTGTGAGGAACCTTCTTATGTAAAATCCTTAGTGCTTTAGGAAATAATTTGAAAAAGGAATTCAAAGGAAATGCATTTGTGCAAAATGTTCGATAAGTAAAAGAAAACTACAGATAACTATATTACATGGTGCTTAACCTATCCTAGCTGCATGGTCTGGAGAGGGGGAAGCTATCTTTCAGCTTTGTCCTATGGTATTCAAAGTAGCAGAGAAGAGAATAATAGGAAAACTACCTTGGCAACTGTATACTATTAACCAATACTTCTGCACTCACTGAGTTATGAGAGATAATATCTAACAAGAAGTGTAATTTCGTAGTCTTTACCTACAGCAAAGTTACCTTTCCCTCTGTCCCAGAGTTTGAGTTTCTATACCTATACCTATGCCAGCACTCTGTAGTTGCACCTGAAAACACCTAAGACTAATTCTAGTTCTTTTCCATAGGAGTCTATGTAAAAGGCATACATCTGTCTACATCTTTGGAATGTTTGCATGCTTTGGGTATTTTAATATATCCAAAGAGTGAAAACTTGGTTCATAAGAGGCTAATTGTTACTGCAATAAAATTCAGTACAGTAGAAAGTCAAGTGCATTTGGTGTACCTTTCCTGAACAACAAGGAACTCTTGCAAGACAGTATGTTTAACTGCAACTGTTACATTTCAAGCTATCATTGTATAAGACAAGAAAGCCCTCCAGACTAGAAAAACTTCTAAAATTATGTTACATCTTATATTTGTAACAAGCAATTACAAAAAATTGGTAGTAATGAAAAGAGGAAAAAAAAGTGGTTTGTGTCATTATGAAAGTGTGTGGTTCTATTACTCCATATTGAAATCAAGTAATTTTTATAAAAATTTTTAGTCTACACAATGAGTTCCTAAGGCTTTGTTACTTTTTCTTCATTTACCTTGTAATACATTCAGCACTGTCATGGGTTTCATTTTGGACCACTGGACGGTTGTGTTCACCTAGTGAAATTTGCATATTGAGGAGGAAGGCGGCGGAAGTGACACTGGAAGTTCATCCATCTTAGCTCTCTGCTCCGAACTTGAGAGAGAGGGCTGCAGCTCCCAGGGGGCTCCGGCCACTCTGGGGCTAAGCTGCCTGGCTCTGCCACCTCTCTGAGGTGGCACATTGGGCGATGGCAGCGCCTCGACGGCACCTCCGAGACCGTGGCGGGACCTTCACCGCCTCTGGAGGCATGGGTTCATTTCAAACTAAGACCTACTATGCTGCGGGTGAACGCCGCATCGAAGACGGCACGCTGAGAGAGAGATATAATGAGAAATTTCTAAGATCCAGATCCTTCAGGTATACACTATAAGATACTAGCCTTTCTTCCAAGCTAGAGAAAGAGAGAGAGAGAATGGTCGCATGGAGAGAAGGCAACATGGCGGGGCCACGTGGCCGGGGACCTACTACGGCAACCCCAGAGTCAGAAGGGAGAAGATACAGCTGGGACGTTTTTCTTCTGTAAGCCTTGGTGAGCTTTAAATGCAACTTAACTATTCTCCTATAAGGCATGGAACATATCTGGGGGGATGGAGAGTTTGTTTCCCACACCGCGGGAGGAGTGGCCTGTTAGAAGTGCAAAGATACTGAGATGTTTGTGGAAATTGAAGAGAAGGACCTTTTATTTTTATCTAGATTCGAAATAACTCATCCTTAAAAACACACCCCATGAACTGTTTTCTTGGGAGAGGAATTGATTTTCTCACTGCAGTAGGTTTTCTTGGGCGGGACTACTGCTTGTGATGGAGTTGTACCAGAAGAGAGACTTTGCTTCTGAAGGACACTTAAAAATACCATGTATTTTCTTTTATCTTCGTGCGTTCAGTAGAAGGTGAGATTGGTGGGTTTTGAGAGAAGGGAAATGTATCTTATGTATTGCCTTAATATCTGTTTATTATTCTTTTATTTTTAGCTCTGTTAGTGTTACTGAATAAACTATTTTACTATTTCAAGCTTGGGGCCTGTTTTCTGCCATCTTATAGCCTCTTAAGAATATAATAATGGGAGTCTGAGGTCTTCTCCAGGTTAAACCATTACAAGCACTTATTGGATAGAAAAACAGAGAAGAAAAGAAATAGCAAGATATTCAACTAAAGTATTGCAAGGAAGAATANAACCACTTCCTGTGTTTTGAATATAGGAATCTCAGTCCTACGAACAAAATGCTTTGAGCAAATATTGTTATTCTTAAAATTCTGGCATAGAGTTGAGCCCTGCATAGTTTGTATACTGCATATAAATTTATAACAGAAATTGGATAATTTAATAATCATCTTTCTATTCATTTTCTATTGTTATTTTTCCCTTTAAACTTGCTGCAAGCTCTCAGCTTCTTGTGGAAAGATATGAAGAATCTCTGACTCAAAAGGAGCATCAGTTCAAACAAAAGTGTGAGATATGATGCAGGGAAAAGGATGTGTGGTACAACAATGAAAACAAATACATATTGTTGTTCTAGACTCTTCCAGCGCTTTATAGCAGTTTAGAAAACTTTGTATTCGAAATTTTCAGTTCTGTGTTGAGTTCAATTCTTGTTTCAAATAAGACTTCTTTCAAGGTAAATGAGGTTTGATAGGAGTTTAGGACGACTGATTTTTGGTAGACAAGTTGGAGAAGAGAATAGCGATACAATCATGAATGCTCTCAGAACAGATTATAAGCAAGACGGTCACACAGGTAATACCAGTGTTCCTGTCTACATGTGAGTGTGTGTATGCTGAAATAATCAGTTTGAAAAGCTGGCTTCACAACTTCATGTAATTTCTCACTGGGTTGTGGCATAACGGAAGCACATCCTGTAAGTGGACAACTTGTTTACACACAACAGAAACAGAAGCTATTTACTCTAACTCCTCTACACTGTTTCACTTCGTCATTGAAAGTGTTGGAGGTAGAACAGGCTTGCATGGCTTTAAATACAAAGTACCAGGAGTAAAACAAGGATAAGTTGTGTGTTTCAAAAGTCAATTGATAATACAGTACAGGAAAAAGAATCTTGGCAGGAATTTTTATAGTCTGATTTTCAAACATTTGAGTTCAGTGACTCCTATGGCACATGCAACTGCACAGTTGCTTTGCACAAGAGTAGTCAAGGATAAATTACATTCTGGTAAACAAATGGTCAACACACTTGGGTTAATTCTAGGGGTTCCTCAGTAGACTTATGCTTTTGCCATTCACTGTGCAAAATGATGCACACTGTGGGACTGAACTAAAATTGGCATATGGAAACTAATTGCTTGGAAAAGAATGGAGGATCTGACTAGTAAAAACAATCAGTGCTTACAGAATTCATGGAATTCAATTAAAAATTATTTTTACTTATGTCTGATATTCAGAGTGAGATCTCCAATGGAGACTCCAATTAAGAACATTTTTAGAGGCGTATTTTTAATTCTTTTCAACAATGTTTATGTAAAGTATCTTATTTCCCTAATTATGGGACAATTTATGTGCATTCTATATATAATTATTATTATGTTCTTTGTAAAGTATACTTTTCAAAAATCTTACAATAAAACATTAGCCTGCCTGTATTAGCAGAGTGCAGAATTCCAAAAGTGATAAGTACTACACTTCTGTAAACTAAAAAATTATTAAGACATAATATAAAACATAAGAAGTCTTTAACAATAGACGTGAGATCACCTCCAGGTGTTTTTGATCCTAGTGCAAGACATAAGAGAGTGATATGTCAGAAATAAGCAATGTTCTCTTACTGAAACAGTAATTCTAAGAAAGCAGAAAGTCCATGTTAATTGAAAAGAATGGATGACAATCATCAAGAAAATTACAGCTATTAAGAAATCAGAGGAATGCACAAAGCGAAATTGAAATTAGCAATGTAGAAGAGTACAAATAAGGACTGAGAAAAACAGAGATATTTTATTATATATTAAAAAATGAGCAAGGATATAAAAGAAGATTTGATAGCAATTAATAACATTTGAAGATAAAAGAGGCACAGAGGTAGAAAGGAAAGACAAGATTAAATGGTGAAGCCTACAAAATAAAGCACAAGGATGTTTTATTTTCAAATACCTGAGAAGCAAAAAAACCCCCAAACCGATATTGTTTTAATTGTCCAGAGTAATATAGTAAATGCCTATTTCACTGAATGTTTCCTTTTGGAAAAAAAATCTAAATTAAGTTTTCAGGGCATAGAAAAATGATATATCATCTTCCTATTTATCTCTCCTTTAAACAGCAAATTTAAATCAGAAGGATTGGAAGCACCGAAGACTTTTACAAGAGCTGGAAAGGGAACATGTAAAACTGCTATGTTGCTTTTAGCAAGTTTTTGAACACCGGACAAGTTCCAGAAGATTCAAAGAAAACCTGCATAGTGTCATTATTTTAAAAAGGTAAGCAGTATTGTCCTAATAATGTCATCTATTTGCCACCTATTTATCAAGTGTAAAACAGCTGATACAGGATTTAAACTAACTAATAATAGATTAATTAGCTGGTAGTATATTCAGTGGTGGATAAGATGTTGCAAAAGAAAGCTTGCTGAAGTGCTGTAGTATGTTTTCTTGCCACCACTTTCACTGAAAGTACCCAGGATTTTGCAAGATACATAATGTAATCCTGCACACCGAAAAAAAAAGTATTTAAATTTAAGAGATCAAAAATATACATGATACATAATACATCGATTTAAACTGGGATAATTATGAGGTCTGAAAATGTAAGTATGTATAAAAAACTAGAAGCAGAGAAATTATATATATATCCTTATAGCATATAAAAGAAATGAGTCTTGTTTCTAATCAGGTCTTTTGTGATTTGGTTCTTAGCCATAGTATGACCTAAAGCTTTTACCAAAGACATGGAAGAAAGCACCAGCACCTCCTGATGAGGCTTGGAGAAACTTGGAAAATGAGAAAGTGATGATGAGGGCCGGTCTGAATTGAGTACTAAACCAGCCAGTTGTTAATGATGGAATAAGGAGGCCGTAAACCACCCTTTTATCTGTTCTTGAACAACCAACTTTGAAAAAGAGAAGCAGCAGCTCTGAAAGTGGGCTGGGCATCACACAGCAATGAACATATTACACGACAGCAAAGCTAACAAGTCTCAGTCAGGCTTAATGTATAAAGCGAGGAAAACTGAGCTGGCATGCACAGACACCCCAGTTTCCTGTCCTCTTGTCACTGAATACTGCTACTACCTGACTGATGTGTCCAGTTTGGATTCTTGAAACTTGTAACATGAAAAAGGGCTTATAAGTAAGCATGACTTAGTCAGAATGATGCAAGAAGCTTACTTTTGGTTATCAAAAGGGATTAACTGTTTGGGCTACGTGGGCAGAGAGAAGATGGTAGACAGCTGGAGTGGTTTCCATACCAGCAATAAAATCTGTGACACCGAATGCTTAGAAATCAAAGCTAAAGGGGCTAAGAGAGCAAACAAGAGAAATTTTTTAGTGGCAATGAATAATTAAAAGCACGCTAAATTTAAGTGGATTTTCTGTCACTGAAAACTTGGAAAGTAATATTGGTTGTATTTACGGAAATTATTGCTGAGTTGACAGCAGCTGCTGTAATTGAAGGACTCAGGAAAGTCCTACAGGTCAGGCTAAGTAAGAGCTCAGGCTGGAGGACCACAATCATGTCTGCTCACCTTATTAGTCTCACTTAAACATGAAGAAGTTAGTGAAAGTCTTTTAAAGTGAAGGGAATTTAATCATAGAAGTGAGGACTCCTAGGAGATACAGTAATTCTTTATTTTTATTTTTCAGGGTGAACAAGAAGCATGCCAGGAAGCAAGAGAGAAGGTTTCAGTAAAGAGAAGCAAGTAAAGAACAGAAAAATTACTGGAATGAAAAATGATCTCAGAACAAGTTTAAAACAAAAATTACACCATCCGAAAATAAGGAAGAATCCAAGAAGGGATGGCCAGCATCCCAGAATCCTAAAAGACAAGGCAGACAGTATTAAAAAACCACAGAGACAAATATTTTTAACTCTTCATTGAGCACAACAGAAGAATCTGCTAAGGACCAGAAAGAAGGTAATGTTAGACGAGTCCTTAAGAAAATAGATGGGAGAAAAAAAACCCCTCCAAATCCTTCATTTTCTGATCAAGAAGTAATTAATTTCTGTAAGTTAAACACCAGAATAAACAAGCAGGGAAGACGACAACATTAGCAAACCTCATTAACCTGAGTACAAAGGTTTAAAAGGTTAAAATGTTGAATACTGTAAAGTATATTGAATGCCTTCATTTTGCAAAGGCACATGGAATGTACAAATACTAATGATATAAACAGATTATAAAACAGAATTAAAACAATTTGTCATTTTCCAGCAATGATGAGAACACTAGGGAAAATGGATGCTGGCTGCTTAGGAACGAGATGCGGGACAAGACAGAAAAGATGAGCACCAAGCTTAATTTTTCCTAAAATATATTTCCAGAATAGGCAGCAATATGAGTAATAACTGGCTGTCACTGAATGTAAAAGAGGACTGATACTGGCTCAAAATAAATCTGAGAAAATAGGTATCTAGGTCAACTGCTATTATCACGTGTGTAAAATGTGAGAACTATTGACAATTGGATTTAAAACAAATGGAAGATAGTAGTATAAATGATTTCTCTTTCTCTCTATCCTCCCAAAGTCATTGTGCAAAACACAAACACATATACATAAAAAAAAAATTAAAACCCATACTATTTTCCTGTCATAGGATTCTCCGCTGCTGTATGTTGTAGCTAGTGTGGATGCACATTCTTCCAGATACCATGGCTTCTTCCCACTTTCAGCTGTGCTGCTTATGGAGATAGTGTAGATGCTATTGGTGTAGCCATCACAGGAGCAGTGGTCTCGACTTCTTCCACCATTTCCAGATGCCCAAACAAAGACTGAACCTAAGCCTCTTCGTCCCTGTTTGGAAACAGTAAAAAATATTTGATTAATAATTCTTCTTTTCTCCCTCAACTGCTTAATAGTCAGATCTTTTCCCCCAAAAAGGCATCTCATGAGAAAAAGAAAATAAAATAACAACTTCCTTTAGAAGAATTTGAAATGAGAACAGGATTTAGCAGAGTTCAGAATCAGACATTAGAAAAATTGAGAAAATGAGTGGTATGAACACAGCTTTAGAAACAACTTTTATACAGTGTTTGTTGGTCTGCAACTATGTTATTTAGATGTGTGGTAGTTTGAGCCAGTGTGGAGAAAATCTGATTGGTTGAAACAGGTGATGGACAGTTGTTTAAGCCACTGATGTTTAGTGACGCCTTTGTGGAGACAGGTTTAAGAAAACCACCCAGGAAATACGTGCCCTCTTGTTCCCCTGCCGCACCCACAGCAGCAGGGTCCCCCAGGATCGAGCCCCTGGCCCGGCCCGGCCCGGCAGGGGGCCGGCACCCGGTCCGTCTAGCCTGGAGGGAGGGCTAGCCTGTTTCCCTCTATCCCACGGAGGGCCTGAGCCAGCAAGCCACCGGAGCCAAGAAACCAGCTGGCAAGCTGTAGGAGCTGGGAGTTCCCCTCCTCCCTCTCTCCCCCGGAGATAGACGAGGCATTCTCTGCAAATATTAACTTCTCTTCCAAGTCAGAGAGAAAGGAAAGCAAGTCACGTGAGGGGACAAAATATGGCAACCAGCAGCTTAATGGANTGGAATGACTCGTCCTTAAAAGAGTACCTCATTGGACCCCCTGGTGACCCCCGGATCGCGAGTTCTTGTGGAAGAGAGGAAGAATTCACCACTGCAAAATCTGAGCCGGCTGTGGTGTTTTTCTGAAGGTTTGGAACCATGCTGAAGACACTCTGTAGGGAGTTATCTTCCGTGGGATGAACCCCACTGCACAACAGAAAGAACTCTTTTTCCCATAAAGTGGCAATAAGAACTCTTAATCAATAAGATCAGAATCTCATGTTTTGTGTCCTTTGCGTGATCAGTGAGAAAGATTGGGAATTATTGGGAGGAGAATGGTATTTGTATATTATGCCTTAATATTTTTATTATTATTCTTTCTATTCTTAGTAGTGTTAGTAAATAAAATTATTTCACTATTTTAAGCTTGGGGCCTGTTTCTGCCATCGTATATCCTCTTAAGAATATAATCATGGGGGTCTGGGGTCTTCTCCAGGCTAACCCATGACAAGATGTACCAAGAAAGTACATTTGGGTGCTGAAAACCCAGATGAAGGTGTAAAATATGATACTGTATTGCAAAAAAAGGAAAGTAAATACCATACTTGAAAAAACTTCTACATAATGCACAATACTTTTTATTTCTTAGGGTGCTCTCAGCTGTTCCTTCTTGGGTTGCCTGGTGGCACTAAGTATTTTTTGGGTAACATTATATACTGGGAACCAAAGCATCATTTTTTCACACAGACTATAAATCACAGAATCACAGAATACATGAGGTGGGAAGGGACCTCAGGTCACCTAGTCCAACCCATCTAGTCCATTATGACCCCTAAATGCACAACACAATATATAAACAAAAATGGATAAAAATAATTCCTATAAGTATCTTCTAATGAAGCACTAAATCCTTAGGTCAGCATGTTATTTTAAATATATGACTAGCTGGACAAGTTAATTAGACATACTCATAATTTAAAATGAGGATTTATAATAGGTAACCTCACCTTGACACAAAGTTATATAGTGTCCAAATGAATCAAAACATTTCAGTGGTGCTAGTACTCTTACACAAGTATTGATATGAAAAGTGAAGGTGATCAGTAATGTGTATTGCTGATATATGAGAATAGAGACTCATAGTGATATCATATATCACTCATATATCTCATATATCTCTCATAGTGATATATGGTTAATTGGGCTTTTCCTTATTTATATTTAAATATTTCATGCTAGTGAATGAAATTCAGATTCATGCAACTGTATGATTAATTATCAGCTCTCACTCATTTTTGATTAAGCTACATTGTGTCAGTCTTTCTTAAAAGACACTCTCTCAAAGCATGGTACATCTACAATTATGCTAACAGTCTCATTTATACCTCATTTGCTTGCAACTCATCATGTTGCATCTACTTGGCTTTAGGGTAGGCTCACCACTATGGGCCCAGGATAAAGTAAAGGTATAAGGCATAAACCACTACTTTCTGTGCAAACCAAAGATTCATTCAACCCAATGCTCAGAAGGGTTTTGCTAGGGCATTTTATGCTAAGTATAACTGAACCTACATCAGTGTAAGACAAAAAACTGTCACACTTCACAGTCCAGGCTTGAGTTCTCAAACGTAGATGAATTTCATTTCATGGAATCATGGAATGGTTTGGGTTGGAAGGGACCTTAAAGATCTTCTAGTTCCAACAGCCCTGCCATGGGCAGGGACACCCTTCACTAGTGGGATTGCTCAGAGCCCCATACAGCCTGGACTTGGACACTTCCAAGGGCGGGGCATCCACAACTTCTCTGGGCAACATGTTCCAGTGTCTCACCACCTGCACAGGAAAGAATTTTTTCGTAATATGCAACCTAAATCTACTCTCTGTCAGTTTGAAGCTATTCCTCCATGGCCTGTTACTACATGGTCTTGTAAAAAGTCCCCCTCCATCTTTCTTATAGGCTCCCTTCAGGTACTAGAAGGCTGCAATTAGGTAACCCCAAAGCCTTGTCTTCTCCAGGCTTAACAAACTCAATTTTCTCAGCCTTTCCTCATGAGAGAGGTGCTTCATCCCTCTAATCATGTTGGTGGCCTCCTCTGGACTCGCTCCTACAGGTCCCTCCTGTGCTGTGACCCCAGAGCTGGATGCAGCACTCCAGGGGCTTCATGAGAATGGAGAAGAGGAGGAGAATCACCTCCGTCGACCTGCTGAACATGCTGCTTTTGATGCAGCCCAGGATAGGGCTGGCATTCTGGGTTGCAAGCACACATTGCTGGCTTATGTCCAACCCCTCATCCACCAGCTCTTCCAAGTCCTTCTTGAGCTCTCCTTGGAATGACTGCTTTTGATCTGTTCATCCCACAGCTTGTATTGATACTGGGGGTTGCCCTGACCCAGNCTACGGGGGGTTGGCCTGACCCAGGTGCAGCACCTTGCACTTGGTCCTATTAAACCTTATAAGATTCCCATTGGCCCATTTCTTGAGCTTGACCAGGTCCCTCTGGATGGCATTCCATCCTTCAAGTGTGTCAACTGCACCACTCAGCTTGGTGTCACCTACAAATTTACTGAAGGTGCATTTGATTCCTTCATCTAAGTCAATAACAAAGATAGTAAATAACATTGGATAACAACAATAATGAAGTGGACTCCTGAGCGACACCACTTGTTACTGATGTCCATCAGGATTCTGAGCCCATGACCACCATCCTCTGGATGTGAGCATCCAACCACTTTCTTATCCAACAGTCCACTCACCAAATTTGTATCTCTTCAATTTTCTAAATTGAAGAGAAGGATGTTGTGGGGGATTGTCAGTCGAGATAAATGACATCCATAGCCCTTCCCTTGTCCACTGATGCACCACAGAATGTCACTAGTTGATCATGCAGTTGCCGTTGGTGAAGCTATGCTGGCCATCCTGAATCACGTCCCTGTCCTCCTTAGCATAGCTTCTAGGAGAATTTGTTGCATGATCTTCTCAGGCATAGAGATTAGGTTGACAGGTTGGGAGTTCCCAGAGTTCTCCTTTCTAGCCCTTTTAAGGATGGGTACAATGGTTCTCTTTTTCCAGTCACCTGAGCCTTCACCGGACTGCCATGACTTCTCAAATATCATGGAGATAATCTGTGACTTTAATAAAAGCATACTACCTGGAGAGACTTTTCAGCAAAGTAACTTAAATAGCAAATTCTTCTGACTAGTGTTTACATAAAGTTATAGCTCTAAAATGCAAATTTTCATTAAAAAACATTTCAAACAGAGAGAAAAATCCCAGGGTGCC